>CAUYRH010000470.1:0-50898 GCA_963574655.1 Perodicticus potto
CTGGTGGCAGCCCTGACACAAACACCAATCAGAAGAGAATGACTCCAGTCACTTCCCCATTCCAGCTGTACTGAGAAGGCTAATAAAAGCCTACTGCCACTGTGTGGGAGCGAGCTGACTCCTGGTCAGACTCCACTCTGCTCTTTCCTCTAATAAAGCCTTTCTTTATCCTTGGCCTCCTCTCCTTTTTGTGGTCTCTCACCCTGTCTCTGCATCTAAAACTCTTATATATTAAGCAGATACTTTCATCATTCTCATTTTTTGGGGGGAGGGGAGACAGAGTCTCATTATTTTGCCCTTGGTAGAGTGTCATGGTGTCAGCTCACAGCAACCTCAAACGCTTGGGCTCAGGTGATCCTTTTGTCTTAGCCTCCCAAAGTAGCTGGGACTACAGGCACCCGCCACAATGCCCAGCTATTTTATTGTTGTAGTTGTCATTGTTGTTTAGCAGGCCCTGGCTGGGTTCAAACCCGCCAGCCCTGGTGTATGTGGCTGGTGCCCTAACCACCGAGCCACAGGCAGCAAGCCATTCATTCTCATTTTAAAGATAAAGAAAGGTAGGCAAAAGAGTGATCATATTCATCATCTATTGCTACATCAGAAATGCCCCTAAAACTTAACAGCTGAAAGCAATAATAAACACTTATTAGCTCATTTATTTTCTATGGGTAAGGAATTCAGGAGCAGATTAACCCGGTGATTCTTGCCAGGAGCATCTCATAACATTCTAGTCAAGATGTTGACCATGGTTGCAGTCATCTTAAAGCTTGACGGGGGCTGGAGGCTCCAAATCCAAGGGGGCACAGACCTATGGCTGGCAAATCAGTAGGCTATCGGCGAGTGGTCTTAGTTACTTGCCATGTGGATCTCTCCATTGGGCTACTTCAGTGTCCTTACAACATGACAACTGACTTCCCCTACAGCAAGAGATCTAAGGGAGCAAGATGGAAGCAGCAATGTCTTCTCTGACCTGGCCTCAGAAGTCACACTCATTTCTGCAATAGCCCAGTAGTTACATAGGTTAGCCCTATTCATTGTGTGGGGGCAGGAGTGACTCCACAAGGTGTGAATACCAGGAGGTGAGAATCACTGAAGTTCACCTTATAGGCCACTACCACAGTGAGAAAATAATTTGTCCAAGGTTACACACATGGGAAGTGTTAGAGGTGGGCTTTGAGTCACACTAAATATTGAAGTGGGGGTAGACAGGTACCCACAGGTCCTCCCTGTCCTGGAGGCATTCATACTTGAGATCCTGGGCTTCTCATTCCAATGATTGGTGGGGCAGACTCTCTCTGATGTGTCACACAGACACTCTGTCAAAGCAATATAATTCGGGCATGTCCTGAAAGATTGTACATGTCATCATTTGATGGTGGACTTGGTGAGTCAAAGGGAACCTGGATTCTGGCTCCAGTACCACTGACTTATTAAGGGAACTTAGGCAACTTCTAGCTCCTTTGTGTCCCCATCTGTACAATGGGGCAGTTCAATTCCATTGACCCTGAAGTCTCTGGCTGGATGATTTGGGATTCTGTGCTTAGAGTTGTTGGCTGTGTATTCTGAGGGAGTTCCTCTCCCACTTTCCCTGGCTCTCTCAGACATTTGCTGAAATGGAGTGGCCATTTCAGGTGCAAGGGGCACTCTTTTGTCCCAGGCCAAATCAGACCAGGCTGTTCAATCCTGCTTCACCCGAAGCTGGCTGGCACCATTGTTCCTCCAAAAAGCTGGGCCCCTTTCCAGCTGCTGCTGTCCTCAGGGCAGGAGAGAGGCTCAAAGGACTCAGTTGTGTGGCCTGTCCCCTCCCCCAGGGCAGGCCTGGATCACCCAACAGGCTGACTCAGCCCATGCAGGGGAACAAAGGAGATGAGATATGGTTTACGAAAAGAATTTGACATTTTCTATTTCCCCCATAAAACTTCAAAGTAATCATCATGAGGAAAATCCCCTTGTACTTATTTGTTTTACAGTTCAGTGGCATTTAAAAGAAAATGGGACTAAGACATTGTTTTCAATTTCAGTGCTTAGGGACCCATCTTTTAATGATTTTATGATGCATATTTATTTGCCTGTTATTATCTTTTGAGTTGGGGGTTGTGTTAACAGTTAATGAAATCATAAACTAATTGCAGCATTTTAAAAATGATACAGTTTTGCGTAAAATCATATAATGAAGGGTCTTAAACTTGATGAAATATGATAATTAGGCCCTGCTCTTAGAGCCTGGGCCTACTGGACCCTGGACCCCGCCCCCCCTGCAATCCCCATCCCCTCCTTTCCACCACCCACAGGCTTGTCTTTATCCTAGAGTCATTGTCTTAACCCACTGTCTACAGTGTTTAAAAACTTTTTTGAAAAAGTTTTTCCCCAGCTTAAGACCCTGGAGGAATTGTGAGGGGGAGGGTCTCTCCAACTTTTGGCTAAGACAGAATTATTTAGTGCCATGAAAGGACACAGAAGAATGGGAAAAAAATTCAGTTCCAACACTGTACCATGCACTACTATGTGTGTTTGTGTGTGTTAACTCAATCCTTACAACCACATATCAAGTAGCTACTAGTGTGTCCCCATTTTACAGATGGAAAAACTGAGACAAGGAAGTGATATACCCAGCCTAAGACCACATAGCTAGTAAGAGGCATAGTCCAGAGGGAACCCCCCCCAAATTCTCTTTTGCCCTTTCTGCCAGAAGTAACATGGTCATACAAGGTCTGACAATTAAGTTCTCAAACTCATCCTAGAAAAAGTGCTATACACCATACTGCTGAATATCACTACTGTCACCTTTGAAGAACTCCCTCTAGAAGCTATGCACTGATGCCAGTGCCTAGCTCACCCTTCAAAGCAATTTTGGAACTCTTTACCTGGAATGACCAACAAAGCTGTCATTGTATTGCTCTTGATGTCTTGAATGTCATCAAAGCGTCTTCCTTTCAGTATTTCCTTTATCTGGGGTAAAGAAAAAAGTAATTGGGAGCCATATCAGGTGAGTAGGGAGGGTGTTCCAATATAGTTATTTGTTTACTGGCTAAAAACTCCCTTACAGATAGTGCTGTGTGAGCTGGTGCATTGTTATGATGCAAGAGCCACACCTTTCTCATGCCAAGATTATCATTTAAGATTTTCCTTTTTCTCTATTGATGTTTACTTGATTTGCTATGCTTCTTACAGTCAGCTGATGATTTAAACACACAATTTGACAAATTTTTGCAATGTTTTCATCAGTCCTCCATCTCCTGGCATGACCCACTTTCCTTACCTCTGCCCTCAGCTCACTTCACTGCCACTGCAATGGACATCTTGCCACTCTTGGGATATGCCAGGCACATTCCCAAGAGTGTCTTCATCCTCCCAAGTCAACCCCATCCCTTTTATTTTTTTTCATAACACTCACCATCACCTGACATTGTAGTGTTCATTATATACTTCTTTATATAATATATAATGTCCCCCCCATTAAGACATTATCTCCTTAAGGACAGAGGTTTTGCTCACTGCTAAAGCACAGTGAGTACCCCTAGTAGGTTCTCAATAAGAGTTGAATGAGTGAACAAATTAACCACTAATAGCAGTGAGGAGGAGGAGGAAGGCCCAGATGTTCAGCTGTCATCCAAACTGAAGAGGCAACTATGTGTGGGAAGAAATTGGCCCAAAGAGGATTCCTGGCTCCCAGCTTGAGTGAGATTATGAGCTTTGGAAAAGCCTTTCTCCACACCCCTCCACCTGGCTTGCCTCATCTCTCCAGCTGGTCATGGTCTCCAGGGATTCATTTGATTTGAACATCCCTGGAAAACTCTAGAAAGATTTGTTTTTAAATTTTCTCATATTTTGCAACCACTAGGCATGGATAAGTACCTTCTGGAAACCATAACACTCATGCACACATACACATACAATGTAAAACACATGCTTGGACATATCCCATACTCTCGTACAGCCTCTTCACTCGGTTTACCCACATACAGTCCTACTCATGCAGTTATAGACACATGCTCACACTTGACCTCAGATACTCTCACTCTCCTGTCCCACACACTCACACACATCCATAGTCTTCCATGTGCTCCCCTACATCCAAATCCCTGCCCAGGTTTCCACCTATGTACCCACTCTCACTGATACACACACATTCATTCTCTCAAGCTGGGCTCCCATGGCATGTGCACATGGACCCACTTGCACACACATCTTTGACACCCGCCCCCCCCCCCAGGTTTCATCACACGTATACAAACAGGCAATGGCCTGGGGTGATGACCCACACTGGGAAGAGTTTACTGTGATGACCTGTCCCAAGAACAGTGGTACCTACTCAGCATCAGCCATGTGCTGGACATCCTGCACTTTCGGCCTTTATCTCATTCAATCCTCAGAACAATCTAATGAAGGAGATGCTATTATCAGCCCCATTTTCTGGACAAGGAATCTGAAACTCAGAGGCATTAAATGGTAGAGCTAGGATTCCCACCCAGGCATCTAACTCCAGAGCTCACCCCTTCTCTGGTATGCCAGAGTGTAGTTTTCAAAAATGGTCACATCTCCCCCATCTCTCACACTCTTCGTGAGGGCTGCCTCAACTCACAGTATGGTAGAAGTCATGTCACATGACTTCTAAGGCCTGAGCTTGTACCTGGGACAAAATACCAGCTACCATGCTGTGAGGAAGCCCAAGCCACTTGGAGGCAACAGGCAGTATTCCTGCTGGAGCCCCAACTGAGGTCCCAGATGACAACCAGCAGCAACTGGTCAGGAAGCCTTAAAAATGACTCCAGTCCAGTTACCTCCTGTTGCAGCCATATGAAAACAATAACTGAACAAGCACTGCCTAACTGAGCCCAATCAAACCCCAAACAAATAGATAATAATATTAAATGATTGTTATTTTATGCCACTAAATATGGGAGATTTTTAATGCAACAATGAGTAACTGACAGCAGGCAGAAAATTACCCACAGTTAGCCTCAAACACCATGGGGAAGTGATACTAATCTCTTTGTCCTCCTTCTGGAGCTTCCTCTTTCACCTTCAAGGTCTAGAATCTCAGAGCACAGCCCCTACCATTTGGTCCTTCACAGCAAATGACCATTGGTGCAGCAACCTCCCCACATGGGCATGAGTTCCTCTAACTCTCTTCAACCTGGTCTCAAACTTCTGACCTCAAAGGATCCTCTTGGCTGGACCTCCCAGAATGCCGGGACTACAGATGTGAGCTGCACACACCCAGCCATCAGTCTGTGCTTTAACTGCCAGAGAGCTGGGGCCTGAGGTTCAGCCAATGAGCTATGAGCATTTGTGACACTCCTCTGTTTCTCTTTCCTTCCATTCATGCCACAGACATTGCTAACCACCCACTTGGGGCAGGCAACACAGATTCCTCAAGGAACTTCCTACCCAGTGTGTGTGGAGGGATTCACCAACGATTATCACTTGGGTCATTGATGCCAGGGCAGGGTCTGAGCAGTGTCCAGACTCACCAGGCCTAGGGGCTGTGGGACCTCTCAGAGTAAGAGGTGTCCCCCCCCCACGTCTTCAGAATGAATCAGTCAGAGAAGCAGGGAGAGAACTGCCTAGATGTGGGGAGTACATTTGCAAAGTCATGACAGAGTAAAAAAGTGTGTGTGAGGGGAGTAATAGGTAACATTACAAACTGTTTTGAGTTCTCAACAACCCTGTGGGATAAGCACCATTACTAACTGCGTTTTATAGATAAGGACACTGAGGGTCAGGAAGAGTGACTGGTTAGCTGACAGGGTCGGGATCTGAACACAGCTCTACCTGCTCATGGTGTACACTCATAGGCCCAAATGCCCTACCTCTTTGGCCATGGTCATTTCTGCTTCTCACATACATACCATCCTTTTATCTCCCCCGGCACTGAATAGAACACTGGCAATCCTATTAACAGCCAGCATTGTCCTCCCTACACCCCCCAAAACTCATCTAAGTACCTGGTGCCTCCTTTATCCAGTGTTACCAGGGAAAGGGCCATGGCACCAAAGAACTTCCAGGGAAATGAGATTTGCCTTTAGGGACCACGTAATCTCGTTTTGGTTTTGGCAGACAGCTTTGTACAACACATTATATATCCCCTAAATTCTTCCCTAAAGATTGAAAACTCAAAAGGCTGTGAACTCTTCTGGGGCAGTGACCAAATCTTGGGCATCACTGCATGCCAGTGTCCAGCTCAGGGCCTGGCCCAGGGCAGGTACCTAGTTAAGGTTTGGGAAATGGAATGCATGACACACAGGTAGAGGTCATAATATGATACTCCATGAGATATTTGCTCCATAGCTGATTTTTTTTTAATTTGTTTGTTTGTTTTTTGCAGTTTTTGGCTGGGGTCGGGTTCGAACCCGCCACCTCCGGTATGTGAGGCCAGCGCCCTACTCCTTGAGCCACAGGTGCCGCTCCATAACTGATGTTTTGAATTAGTTGCCAACATTTAAAAATTGGAGGAGTTGGCTGGGCACAGTGCTTATGCCTGTGATCCTATAACTCTGGGAGGCTGAGGTTGGTGGATTGCTTGAGCTCAGGAGTTCAAGACCAGCCTGAGCAAGAGCAAGACACCATATCTACTAAAAATAGAAAAACTAGCTGGGCATCATGACAGACACCGGTAGTCTCAGCTGCTTGGGAAGCTGAAGAAGGAGGATTTCTTGAACCCAAGAGTTTGAGGTTGCTGTGAGCTATGAGGACACAATGGCAATTCTAGACTGGGCAACAGAGTGAGACTCTGTCTCAAAAAACAAAACAAAACAAAACAAAAAAAGTGGGTGGAGCCTGTGGTTCAGTGAGTGGGGCGCTGGCCCCATATACCGAGGGTGGTGGATTCAAACCCAGCCCTGGTCAAATTGCAACACAAAAAAATAGTCAGGCATTGTGGCAGGCGCCTGTAGTCCCAGCTACCTGGGAGGCTGAGGCAAGAGAATCTCCTAAGCCCAGGAGTTGGAGGTTGCTGTGAGCTGTGACAACACAGCACTCTCCCAAGGGTGATAAAGTGAGACTCTGTCTCTCCAAGGAAAAAAAAAAAAGCTTGGGCTGATAAGGGGCTGGTCTTTGTGTGAGTGAGTGTGGTACTGTGTGAGTACGTGTGTATGTGCATGAGCATGTGTATTTGTGTGTGGTGGTGGAGTATGTGAATGAATACATGTGAGGATTTCTACGAGTGTGTCTGTACATATAAACACATGTTCATCGAAATGGAGCTCCAGGGGAGCAGAGACTTGGCCTCATTCCTTTTTTGTCCTTGCGTCTAGCACACTCAAATGATGTGTGTGGTATAGTATGCATGAGTATGTATGTATGTATCGTAGTGGTGACCAGTGGAGATTCTGGAGTCAGACAGCATGAGTGCTTCCTAACTGTGAGCGTCAGTTTTTCGTATGCAAGATTGGTGGCATTGCCTTATCTACCTTGTAGGGAGGTCAAAGAGTTTAGAACTGAGTGAGCGTAAGAAACAACAGATGCCGGAGAATTATATCGTGTGTCCCTGAGCAGATGCTTCTAAGATCTAAAAGGACTTTATCAAAACAAGACAGAAGACCACTTACGAGCAACATCCACCATTCTTCCCTGGGCCCAGTTTCTTTTTCTAAGGGAGAGAGCAGTAAACAGCATTTTGCTTATCTGCGAAGAAAGCCTGGAGGTTTCTGCTCTCTGTAGTCCAAATCCCGCCCCCAGGAAGAGAGGGCTTCGGCAGCCAAAGCTGGGAGCATGGTGCCCTCTACTGGCCGAATGGGGTAAACTAAGGGTGACTCCAGCTGGACAAAGGCGGACCTGCGAGTTCCAGGGGTGAGGTCAACAAAGGGAACCGGCAGAAGGGCAGCAAGTTGGAGAGAGGACCCTTAAACAGCTCCTTACTCCTATACCAAGGAGCCCCCCGATCCTCTTTTGTCTGCTAAGCTCCTCTTTCCTCAGATCTCGCTCCAGGGATGCCTCGCTCCCAATCACCCCAGCCCTAACAAGGGCCAGCGCCGCCCTCTCCCCCTTATTACAAGTTCTGGGCGCATCCCAAGTACATTTTGCATATCTCTGTGGGATAACTACCTGAGAAATAGGGGGAAGTGGCTGGATCCCCGACCGTTTGATTCTTGGGATTCCTGAAAAGGCTCTTGGCAAATGTTAGAATAAAAGGACGGCACTCGTAGCTCAGTGTGGTAGGGCGCCGGGAACAAACACCGAGGCTGGCGGTTCGAACTTGGCCAGGGCCAGCTAAACAACAATGAAAACTGCAGCAACGGGCGTTGTGGCGGACGCCTGTAGTCCCAGCTACTAGGGAGGCTGAGGCAAGAGAATCGCCTAAGCCCAGGAGTTGGACGTTGCTGTCAGCTGTGACGCCATGGCACTCCACCCAGGGGATAAAGTGAGACTCTGCCTCAAAAAAAAAAAAAGTTAGAATAAAAGGATCGTGGAAGCCCAGACTAGAGGGCGAAGTGCCCCCAGAGGCCGTCTAGCCCCCTTTGGGAATGGTCCAGCCTTGGCGGAGGACATTAGAGGCCTGGATTCAGGGAATCCTTGACATCTTCCCAAGGACAGCCAGGATTGTGAGCTGAAGCCCAGATGCATCATCACGTGAGCGCTGAAGCAGACGTTTAGGAATATTAATTCATTCCTAAATAGTGTGTGCCAGGTATTGATCTAGACATGGGAGATAACAGCAGCTGGAAACATTAGACAGGTTCCTGTCCCTCCTGCAGATCGTGATATAAAACCACACCGCACCACACCTCCTTTTTACAGGAGCTCGGAGAGGGCACGTGGCCAGGTAGGAACATTCTCTTGTATTCTGGGTCTGGAGGGCTCCTCCGAGGACAGAAGCGTCTGGGGTGGGGGGGACGCAGGCAGCTTCTGGGACTCCCGACTCACAGCAGAGCAACATGAGGTGAGGATTGAGGGGCGAGAACCCCAGTCTAGGAACTCTGAGAGTCTCCCACCCCTATGTTCTCCCCTAGAGGTGACATCGAGGCAGGCTCAGGGGGCATTTACACAACCGAGGGGACCTGGAGAGAGGGGCGTGGGCGCAGTGGGGAGGGTTGGTAGGGAACCATCACGTTAGGGATGGAGCAGTAAGGGGAGGACTCCCCAGAACTGCACAATCCATCCTCATCCCCATCGGCTGGCATCCTCAGCTCCTGGACTTCGTGCCCCATCTCGCGGCCTCGGGATTAATCCAGAGTGAGTTACGGACAGCAGAGAGCGCAAGCCGGGATGCTGGAGGCCAGGCAGCCTGGCGGGCCCCGCAGCCAATCGGCGGGCTCCTGCCCTCTCCGCCCCTCGCCGGCGCCTGCGAACTGGACTGAGTCTCCAAAAGCAAACAAGGAAAAGGCAGGTGCAAAGTGCAGGAGGTGGGGCCGACCTGTCTCTGCCTAGGGTTGTGAGCCTCCCACCGTCTCCCCCACAGGCGCTGCTGGAGCCCGGACTTGGAAAGGGGCGTCTTTATTTGTCCACTGCGGCTCTTCTGATTTTAGTGGAGTAGGCAGAGACCCCCAAGAAAGCATTCTTAGCAGTTTCTCGGGTAACAAGCCAGATATTATATACGTAATATGCTATATATATTATATTTGCACATACGGAGAGTTCAAAAAATGTGAATACATTTTAATAAGGGGAAAAAACTATTAAAACAGTAATATTCAAGTCACATTTGATTTCGGCAATTACAAGAGGTTCAAGATACAACATGCAGGATAACAAACGTTATCCGTACTTATAAAGCATTCCTGCTATTGTACTATTATTTATTTAATGAATCTTCACTGAAGGACATCTAGACTGTTTCCAGTCTTTTGCTCTGATCGTCATTTCACTCACGTGTGACTACATCTTTGGAGTAAATTCCTAGAAGCTTGGTCAAGGGTATGTGAGTAATCATATTAATTATTACCAGAGTATTCATGAAAATTATACCAATGCATAGTCCCAAAAGCAATGGATGAGGTTTTAGGTTTAGGAGGCCTGTTACCCCACAGCCTCACTAACAGAATGAAACTTCTTAATTTTTGTCCACCTTATTGTAAACCTAAAAACAAACTTGACCATTCCCTTCCCTCAAACCACAGGAGGAGGCTGGACTTCCATCTGCTATAAAATTTCCTCTCAGCACTGCTTTAGGACAAAGTTTAATATGTCATATTCCCTACCTGGTACTAAAAAGGAAGTCCTTCCCCTATGGATTTTCTTTCATTTCCTTTTCATTATATAATGTTTAAGCTTTTTTTTTTTTTTTTTTTTTTGGCCGGGGCTGAGTTTGAACCCGCCACCTCCGGCATCTGGGGCCGGCGACCTACTTCTTTGAGCCACACATGCCGCCCCCATTATATAATGTTTAAAGGGTCAATCTGCCAAGAGGACACAGCACCCTATATGCGTATGCATGAAACAACAGAGCTGCAGAATGATGTACAGGCAAAACTGAGTGATTAAAAAGGAGAAATAGACAAATCCAAAATTATAATTGGTGACTTCTACTCCCCTCTCAACACTCGATAAAGCTAGACAGAAAATTAGCAAGGAGGTAGAGGAACACAGCAACACCATTGATCCACAGTATCTAATTAACCCTTATAGTGTACTCCACCAACCAATGGTAGTAGACACCTTCATTTCAAGTGCTGGAAGAACATATACCAAGGCTGACCACACCCTGGGTCATAAAACAAATCTCAATACATAGAAAACAACTGAAATAATAATAGAGTGTGTTCTCTGACTGCAACAGAATCAGACTAGAGAGCACTAACAGAAAGGTAAAAGGAAAATCTCCAAACCTTTGGAAAGCAAGCAACACACTTCTAAATAGTCCATGGGTCATAAAGAAAGTCTAAGGGGAAATTAAAAAGAACACACTGAGCTGAATGAAAATGGGAATATAACATATTAAACTTTGTTCTAGGCTCAGCGCCTGTGGCTCAACAGGCTAAGGCGCCAGCCACGTACACCTGAGCGGGCGGGTTCGAATCCAGCCTAGGCCCACCAAACAACAATGACGGCTGCAACCAAAAAATAGCCGGGCGTTGTGGCGGGCGTCTGTAGTCCCAGCTACTTGGGAGGCGGAGACAGGAGACTCACTTGAGCCCAGGAATTGGAGGTTGTTGTGAGCTGTGATGCCATCTGAAAAGGGACTAATAACTAGAACATATAAGGAGCTCCAACGACTTCATAGGAAACAAATCAAATAATTTGATTAAAAATTGAGCAAAGGGGGCGGCACCTGTGGCTCATACAGTAGGGCGCTGGCCCTATATACCAAAGGTGACGGGTTCAAACCTGGCCTCGGCCTCGGCCGAACTGCTAAACAGAAAAAAAGCTGGGCATAGTGGCGGGCGCCTGTAGTCCCAGCTACTCGGGAGGCTGAGGCAAGAGAATTGCCTAAGCCCAGGAGTTGGAGGTTGCTGTGAGCTGTGTGATGCCATGGCACTCCACTGAGGGCGATAAAGTGAGACTCCGTCTTTACAAAAAAAAAAAAAAAGAAAAGATTGAGCAAAGGATCTGAATAAATATTTCTCAAAAGAAAATATACAAATGGCTAGCAGGCACATGAAAAATGCTCAATATCATCAGTCATCAGAGAAATGCAAATCAAAACTGCAATGAGATATCATCTCACCCCAGTTAAAATGGCTTTTATCAGGTGGAGACCATAACTCAGTGGGTATGGTGCCAGCCACATACATTGAAGCTGGTAGGTTTGTACCCAGCCCAGGCCTGGTAAAACAACAACTGCAACAACAAAAAAAATAGCTGGACACTGTGGTGGCCACCTGTAGTCCCAGCTACTTGGGAGGCTGAGGCAAGAGAATTGTTTAAGCCCAAGAGTTTGAGGTTGCTGTGAGCTGTGATGCCATGGCACTCTACCAAGGGTGACAACTTGAGAGTGTCTCAAAAAAAAACAGCCATATGTACCCTATAAAGATATACAACTATTATGTATCTATAATAATTAAAATAAAGAAGAAAGAAAAGGTCAGGTACACTGTGCTTGTAATTCTAGCTTGTAATTCTGGCACTCTTGGAGGCCAGGGTAGGAGGATGACTTGAAGTCAAGAGTTTAAGACCAGCCTGAGCAAGAGTGAGACTGCATCTCTGCTAAAAAAAAAAAAAAAAAAAGAAAGAAAAAAGAAAAAGAAAAGATTATCCAGGTGTGGTGGTGAGTACTTATAGTCTCAGCTACTTAGGAGGCTGAGGCAGGAGGATTGCTTGAACCCAGGAGTTGGAGGTTGTAGTGAGCTATGATGATGATACTGCACTCTAGTAGGGGCAGGGAGAGTGAGTCTCTGTCTCAAAAAAAAAAAAAAAAAACAACAAAGGAACAAAAAGGAGAAAAATATCTATGGCCAACATACTTAATGATGAAAGACTGAATGTTTTCCCCCTATGATTGGGCAAAAGGCAAAGAAGTCTGTTCTCCCCATTCTTATGCAACACAATGTTAGAAGTTCAAGGAAAGGAAATAAAAGGCAAAGAGATAAGAAAGGACAAATAGGACTATCCTGTTTTTCTACTCAGCACAACAAAGCAAGGAAAGGAAATTAAAGGCAAACAGATAAGAAAGAAAAAATAAAACTTCCTACTTTCAAGTGACAAGATTGGCTACATAGAAAATCCAACACAGCAGCAAAAGCAAAACAAACTTTCTAGAACAAGTGAGTTCAGCAAAGATAATCCATCAGGAGGAAACAAGTGAAACAAAAAAATCAATTGTACATCTATATGCTAGCAATTAACACATAGATAGTAAATGAAAAATGCAACACTGTTCCTAATAACTAGAATAAGAAGCAGCAGTAGCAAGAAATACTTAGGCATAAATCTAACAAAACATATACAAAACTTGTATCCTGAAAAGTACAGAATAATAATGACTGTAAACAAAGGAGAGCTAAATAAATGGAGGATCATACCATGTTCATGGATGGAAGAATCACATGAAAAAGATATTAATTCTCCTCAAATTGATATAAGGCTTAATAGAATTTCTATCAAGATCCCTACAAGATGTTTTTGTAGACCTAGACAAAGTTATTCTAAAATTTATGAGGAAAGGCAAAGGAACTAGAATAGCTAAAACAATTTTGCTAAAGAAGACTGAAGTGGGAGGAATCAGTCCATCCAAATTCAAGACTTACTATATAGCTACGGTCATCAAGACTGCATTATTTACTGGCAGATGCATAAATCAATGGAACAGAATAACCCAGAACAAAAATGTACTGTATCTTCGTGAGGGACACCCTGAATACCCTCCTCATTTGATTAGTTCACATTATTACATGTAACACATTTTCTCATGTACCTGGTATATTTGTACAAATTAAAAAAAGAACAGCTGGGCATGGAGGCTCCTGCCTGTAATCCTAGCACTCTAGGAGACAGAGGCAGGTTGCCTCTGTCTCCAAAAAAGCCAGGCATTGTGGCTGTTGCCTGTAGTCCCAGCTCCTTGGGAGGCTGAGGCAAGAGAATAGCTTGAGCCCAGGAATCTGAGGCTGCTGTGACCTATGACTCCACAGCATTCTACCAAGGGCAACAAACTGAGACTTCGTCTTAAAACACAAACAACAACAACAACAAAAAAAAAACAAAGAAGAGAGAACTCAGAAATAGACCCAAATAAATGTACTAAATTGACTTTTTTTTTGAGACAGAGTCTCATTATGTCACCCTTGGTAGAGTGCCATAGTGTCACAGCTCACAGCAACCTCAAACTCTTTGCCTTAGGGATTCTCTTGCCTCAGCCTCTCTAGTAGCTGGGACTACAGGCTCCCACCACAACACCTGGCTATTTTTTTTTTGTTGTTGTTGTTATCATTGTTGTTTAGCATGCCCTGGCGGGATTTGAAACCACTAGCCATAGTGCTTGTGGCCAGCGCCCTAACCGTTGAACCATGGGTGCTGAGCCCTAAATTGACTTTCAAGATAGGTGCAAAAATTTAGTGGCAGAAGGTTAACCTTTTCAATAAATGGTGCTGGAGGAATTGAACACTAAGAGGGAAAAAAAGGAACCTCAAACTAGACTGCATACTTTATACAAATATTAACTGCAGGCTGGGTGAGGTGGTTCATGACTGTAATCCTAGCACTTTGGGAAGCCAAGGTGGGAAGATGGCTTGATGCCAGGAGTTTGAGACCATCTTGAGCAATAGTAAGACCCTGTCTCTACAAAAAATAGGAAAATCAGCCGAGTGTGGTGCCATGTGCTTATAGTCCCAGCTACTTGGAAAGTTGAGGCTTGAGGGTTGGCTTGAGCCCAGGAATCTGAAGTTGCTGTGAGCAGTGATTATACTATTGCACTCTACCCAGGGCAAAGGAATGAGACTTTGTTTCAAAAAACAAAACAAAACTAAACTAAACTAAAACTAAAACAAACAAACAAAAAAACCATGAAAGAGACATTTCACCAAAGAGGATACATGAATAAACGCATGAAAAAATGTCCAACATCATTAGCTGTCAGGAAAATGCAAATTAAAGTCACAAAATTGCTATATACCCATCAGAATGGCTAAAATGAAAAATTACTGACAACACCAAATGCTACCAATAGTGTGGAGAAACTGGATACTCACACATTGCTGGTGGGCATGTAACACGGTACAGACCATCAGGAAAACAGTTTGACAGTTTATGCTTACAATATTAGACATGGACTTGGCGCCTGTGGCTCAAACAATATTAAACATGCAGTTATCATAGGACCCGAAAATTGTGCTCCTGAGATTTATCCCTGAAAAAATGTTCACATAAAATCCTATACACAAATATTCATAGCAGCTTTATCTTCATAGCAGTAATAGAAAACTGGAAACAACCCAGAGTACTACCCAGCAATAAAAAGGGATGAACTATTGTTGGATGCTGTAACCTGGATCAATCTCCAGAGAATTATGTTGAGTGAGAAAAGCCAATCTCAATAGGTGACATAAGGTATGATTCTATTTGCATAGTATTCTGGAAATGACAAAATGATAGCAATGGAACCACAGATTAGTGGTTGCCTGGAATTAAGCAGGGATGGAAGCTGGAGAGAGGTGGGTATGGCTATAGAAGGGCAACATGCTAGCTCCTGGTGGAATTGTCTTGTGTCTCAGCTGTATCATTGTCAATATCATGGTTGTGATATTGTATTATCGTTCTGCAAGATGTCACCATTGGAGGAAATGGAATAAAGGTTTTTCTTTTAATTTTTTGAGACCGAGGTCCCAGTATGTTGCCCAGGCTGGTTTCAAACTCCTGGGCTCAATTGATTCTCCTGCTTTAGCCTCCAAAGTTGAAGGGATAAATACATTTCATTAATTAATTAATTAATTTTTGAGACAGAATCTCACTTTGTTGCCCGGGCTAGAGTGCCCAGCTAATTTTTTTATTTTTAGTAGAACCAGGGTCTAGCCTTGCTCAGGCTGGTCTCAAATTCCTAACCTCAAGGGAGCCTCCCACCTCTGCCTGCTAGAGACACAGTGCTGTGTGGGGCCTAAGAAGTTAACTTAAAAGATGTTCATTGTTGGAGAATGCATGGTAAAGTATTTTCATCCATTAAATTTAAAACTATCTGAAATATACAATCATACCAAATTGTGGAAAGTATTGAGAATAGGAACCAAAATTTTTTATTTTTTTTGAGACAGAGTCTCACTGTGTCACCCTCGATAGAGTGTCGTGGTGTCACAGCTCACAGCAACCTCTAAGTCATGGGCTTAAGCAATTCTCTTCCCCCAGCCTCCCAAGTAGCTGGGACTACAGGCGCCCACCACAACGCCCAGCTATTTTTCTGTTGCAGTTGTCTTTGTTGCTTATCTGGTCCAGACTGGGTTCAAACCTGCCAGCCTTGGTGTATGTGGCTGGTGCCACAAACACTGTGCTACGGGCACCAAGCCAGGAACCAAATATTTTAAAAAATGTATTTATTTATTTAGACACAGAGTCTCATTATGCCATCCTGAGTAGAGTGCTGTGGTGTCGTAGCTCACAACAACCTCAAACCCCTGGACTCAAGAAATCCTCTTGCTGGAGTGGTGCCTGTGGCTCAGTGGGCAGGGCATGGGCCCCATATACCAAGGGTGGTGGGTTTGAACCCGGCCCGGACCAAACTGCAACAAAAAAATAGCCGGGTGTTGTGGCGGGCGCCTGAAGTCCTACCTACTCGGGAGGCTGAGGCAAGAGAATTGCCTAAGCCCAAGAGCTGGAGGTTGCTGTGAGCTGTGTGACGCCCTGGCACTCTACTGAGGGCGATAAAGTGAGACTCTGTCTCTAAAAAAAAAAAAAAAACAAAAAAAAGAAATCCTCTTGCCTCAGCCTCCTGAGTAGCTGAGACTACAAGCACCTGCCACAACGCCCAGCTCAGTTTTTTTTTCTATTTTTAGTAGAGATGGGGTGTTGCTCTTGCTCAGACTGGTCTCAGACCTCCTTTGCTGAGGTGATCCTCCCCTCTTGGCCTCCCAGAGTGCTAAGACTATAGGCATGAGCCACTGCACCCGGCAGGAGCCACATTTTTGAAGAATAAATAATTTGGCAAATTAGATCAAAATTTGACAAACATTGACATTCTTTAATCAATTCCATTTCTAGGAATTTATCTGAAGCACTTATCATAAGGAAGCACATTAGCATGTTATTTATAATACAGGAAATGAAACAATAGGGGAGTGGTTGTACAAATTGTGATACTTCCTTACACTGGAACATTTTATACTGAGAGAAAGTGCATAATTATGTCCTTGGACCTTCTCTTAGGTGCTTGGACTTCTCAACAGCAGTCTCCAAAGATTTGTTCATACCAACTTAATATACACATTTTAGCAACTAGGTAGCTGATATTTAGCTGGTTTCTCAGAGCACCGTGTACACTTAGGAGCAGATTCCTCATTAGTCATAGGCATGTAAATCATGTTTCAAAGCGTCTTTTTTGTTTTTGTGTTTTTTGAGACACACTCTCACTTTTGTCACCCTGGGTAGAGTGCAGTGCCATCATAGCTCACAACAACCTCAAATTCTTGAGCTTGAGTACTCCTCTTGCCTCAGCCTCCCGAGTAGCTGGGGCTACAGGCAAGTACCACTACACCTGGATAGTTTTTCTTTTTCTCCTTCTTCTTCTTTTTTTTTTTTTTTTTTTTTAGTAGAGATGAGGTCTTCCTCTTGCTCAGTCTGGTCTTGAACTCCCAAGCTCAAGCAATCCACCCACCTTTGCCTCCCAGAGTGCTAGGATTACAGGTGTGAGCCATCAAGCCTGCTCAAAGTGTTTTTTTGATTGACTTATCTCTCAAATTTTATTACATTCCTTACAACAAGACTGACAGTGACCAGAATTCATACCAGAAGGAGGAGATCCACAAACTTTGCCCTTCTCAATTTGTTTGCTATAAATGATTGTTGTTAATAAGTTCAGCATTATCTTGAACTTGCCATTCTTTGCAGAAATATTTTGAAGCTACTTGCTTGTTTTGTAGGAAAACTTAGTACTATAATCCTTATGCAAGCCTGTGCAACACAGTGAAATCTTGTCTCTAATTATATTTTATTTATTTATTTTTATTTTATTTTATTTTATTTTATTTTGTTGGAGACAGAGCCTCAAGCTGTTGCCCCGGGTAGAGTGCTGTGGCATCACAGGTCACAGCAATCTCCAACTCCTGGGCTCAAGTGATTCTCCTGCCTCAGCCTCCCAAGTAACTGGGACTACAGGTGCCTGCCATTTTGGTAACAGCTGTCATTGTTGTTTGGCAGGCCCAGGCTGGATTTGAACCTGCCAGCTCAGGTGTATGTGGCTGGTGCCTTAGCCGTTTGAGCCACAGGCACGGAGCCCTGCCTCTAATTTTAAAAAATGAATAGAAGATCTAATATTTTCCTATTACACCTCAATGGATGATCTTCTGACCATGCTGGTATGTGTGTGCCCTGCTTTATAGACTACTGCTTTAGGCAATGAGAAACTAATGAATAGTTTTAAGCAGGGGGAAGATATGGGGAGATTTGTGCTTTCAAAAAATCATGCTAGCTAATGCAGTAAAGCAAGAAAAAGATGTCAGGATTGGAAATAAGAAACAAAGTTGTTATTATTCACAGATGATATGATTGTGTACATAGTTAATACAAAAGCATTTATAGACAAGTAAGGGTTCAGTAAAGCTGCTAGAATAGATCAATCTACCAACATCAATCAATTCATTTCTATATATTTGCCACAAATATCTAAAAAATGAAAACTTAATAAGTTTTAAAACTTAAACAAACAGAAAAATAGCTGGGCGTTGTGGCTCCTGCAGTTCCGCCGAGGCCTGGTTTGAACCCGCCACCTTCAGTATATGGGGTCAGCACCCTACTTGATGAGCCACAGGCGCCACCCTAAAACTTAAAAGTTTTAAAAATTTTTAAATAACATAAAAATCACCTAGGAATAAATCTAACAAAATATATTCAGGAATTTTTGAAAAAAAAATTTTGTTTTTTAGACCAGGATCTTACTTTGTCAACAGTCTGGAGTGCAGTGGCACAATCATAGCGCACTATAAAATCGAACTCCTATTCAGGACTTTTCCAGAGAACAATATAAAACTTTACTGAAAGTCATTAAAGAAGATCTACACAAATGGAAAGAAACTAGGGAGATGCCTGTGGCTCAGCGGGTAGGGCGCCGGCCGCATATACCAAGGGTAGTGGATTCAAGCCTGGCCCTGGCCAAATTGCAACAAAAAAAAAACATAGCTACTCTGGAGGCTGAGGCAAGAGAATCGCCTAAGCCCAGGAGTTGGAGGTTGCTGTGAGCTGTGTGACGCCAGGGCACTCTACCGAGGATGATAAAGTGAGACTCTGTCTCTACAAAAAAAAAAAAAAAAAAAAAAAAAAGGAAAGGAGGAACTGTGTATATGTGTATACATCATGTGTATACCATGTTGATGGATTAGAATACTCAATGACTCAAAAATTTCAATTCTCTCCCCAGATAATTTCCTGATTAATATAATTTCAGTAAAAATTCTAAAAACCTTTTTTTCCTCTAGAACTTGGCAAGGTGATTCCAAAATTCTATAAAAATGTAAACATCTAAGATAGGCAAAAATATTCTTGAAGAACAATGTGGGGGACTTCCCTACCAAATATGTATCAAGATTTATTATAAAGCTCTAGTAATTTCAATAGTGCAGGGTTAGCAAACAAATTTGAGTATTCAGAGATACTTAATCAATGACAGAGATAGTACTTCAGATGGTACCTTGAAGAAGGGTGCACTATTCATTAAAAAATGAAATGGAATTTCTACCTTACACCACATATACATATGTTTGAATTATAAAATGTTGAGAAGACATTAGAGAAGAAATTATTTGTGATCTTGGGATTCCTACAAAAGTAAAAAAAAAACTCCCATAACTCTAAAAGAAAAAGGGTGAGAAAACAAACCACAAGTTTGGGGAAGATATTTGCCATGCACATAATTAGCAAAAGATTAGTACACAGAATATGTAAAGAATTCCTGTTAATTGAAAAGAAAAAACTAAGATGGGGCATGGCGGGCTTCCACCTGTTATCCTAGAACTTTGGGAGGTTGAGGTGGGTGGATTGCTTCAGCTCAGGAGTTCAAGATCAGCCTGAACAAGAGCGAGAGCCCATCTCTACTAAAAATAGAAATACTAGCCAGGCGTGGTGGTGGGCACCTATAGTCCTAGCAATTCAAGAGGATTGCTTGAACCTAAAAGTTTGAAGTTGCAGTAAGCTATGACACCTTGTACTCTATCCCAAGTAATAGAGTGTCTCAAAAAAACAAAAAAATGAAACACAAGAAAAAAGAAAAATAAACCACCTATTTTTTTTTTAATTTATTGTTGGGGATTCATTGAGGGTACAAGAAACCAGGTTACATTGATTGCCTTTGTTATGTAAAGACCCTCTTAAAATTGTGTCTTGCCCTCAAAAGGTGTGCCACATGGGCGGCCCCCATATACCCGTGGAGGGTTCAAACCCAGCCTTAAACTGCTAAAAAATAAAAATAAAAAATAAGGGTGGTGCCTGTGGCTCAAAGGAGTAGGGCGCCAGTCCCATATGCCGGAGGTGGCGAGTTCAAACCCAGCCCCGGCCAAAAACGGCCAAAAAAATAAATTAAAAAAAAGGGCGATGCCTGTGGCTCAGGGAGTAGGGAGCCGGCCCCATGTACTGAAGGTGATGGGATCAAACCCGGCCTTGGCCGAACTGCGCAACAGAAAAATAGCTGGGCGTTGTGGCGGGCGCCTGTAGTCCCAGCTACTTGGGAGGCTGAGGCAGGAGAATCGCCTAAGCCCAGGAGTTGGAAGTTGCTGTGAGCTGTGTGATGCCACAGCACTCTACCAGGGGCAATACAGTGAGACTCTGTCTATAAAAAAAAGGTGTGGCACACAGCAAGACCCCACCCCCTCGCTCCTTCCCTCTCTCTGCTCTTTCCTTTTCCCTCCTTCTTTCTCTCTCTGAAATCACCTATTTTTAAATGGGCAAAGGTGTGAATAGAACTTTTACAAAGAGTGATATGAAAGAGAGGAAATTCTCAAAGAGAGACGATAGGTTGTAACGCATGAATAAATGCTCAATCTCATTAGTAATTGAAGAAATCAAATTAAAAACAATGGAATATCATTTCATACCCACCAAATTGGCAAAAAATTTAAAATTGATAATAGGAAGTGCTGGTAAGGGTATAGAACAATAAGCATTTTTATCCACTGTTGGTGGTAGTTTAGACTCAAGTAACCAGTTTGGAAAACAGTTTCATATTGTCTACTTCAGTTGTACATAAGCATACCCTATGATCAAGCAATTCAACTCCTAGATTATATACACACAACAATGTTAGATCACTATTGTTTATAGTAACAAAATACTGGAACAACCCAATGTCCACCAATAACAGAATGTATACATCATGATATAGTCATTCAGTGTATTATTACAAAAATGAAAACAAATGAACCACAGCTACAACATATACATGAATGACTCTCAAAGACAATGTTGACAGAGAAAAGCAAGTTGCAGGCAAAAATATACAGTATAATTTCATTTTTACAAAGGCAAAAATAGTCAAAACAAAACAATGTATTATTTAGGGATAGTTTTATAGGTAGTAAAACCCATTAAGAAAACAAAGGAATGATTAAGACAAAAATCACCATTGTGGTAACTCCAGGGGTGGGGAGAAGAGGCATGTTCTTGAGGAAAGAAAAGGTGACATCAGGGGTAAGGCAGTGTTTTACTCCATGGAACATGGGTCAAATGGATATAAGCAGCTGTAAGTGTGAGTGAGATGGTCCTTGAAGAGAGAGTGGATTAAAAGGAAAAAGGGACATAGAAGGTGTTGGAGGCGGGCACCTGTAGTTCCAGCTACTTGGGAGGCTGAGGCAAGAGAATCGCTTGACCCCAAGAGTTTGAGGTTGCAATGAGCTGTGATGCCACAGCACTCTACTGAGTGCGACAACTTGAGACTCTGTCTCAAAAAATAAATAAATAAATAAATAAAATACTCAATAGAGGCTGGATACAGCACTCTCGCCTGTAATCCTAGCTCTCTGGGAGGCTGAGGCAGGTGGATAGCTTGAGCTCAGGAGTTTGAGAACAGCCTGAGCAAGAGTGAGACCCCATTGCTACTAAAAATAGGTCAAAACAAAACAAAACAAAAAAACTTGCCAGGCCTTGTGGCAGGAGCCTGTAGTCCCAGCTTCTTTTGAGCCCAACAGTTTGAGATTGCTGTGAGCTATGATCCCATGGCAAAGAGTGAGACTCTGACACACACACAAAGTCAATAGAAATAACAATGCAATAGAAAATAATACAAATTAAAAAATATAGTACAACAGCTATTTACATAGCATTTATATTTATTAGGTGTTATAAGTAATCTAGAGATGATTTAAAGTATATGGGAAAATGTGGATAGGATATATGCAAATATTAATGTTACCCTGTTTTATAGGAGGGACTTGCGCATAATGGGGTCTTAGAACCAATCCTCCCACACCTGGGGATGAATGAACTATACAGCAGCAAAAGTGAATACATTCAAACTATATGCATGACTCACAAATATAATGCTGACAGAAAATGCAAGTTGGAGAAGGGTAATATTTATGTCAACCTAAAAGGAAGAGACTGAAGAACAAAATATGACTTAAAGAGGTCACTTGAGCCAAAGTGAGAACAGCTTCTTGGAAGATGCAGACTAGGTTTGGCCTTTATTACAAGGCGTTTTGAAAGGCAAAAAAAAAAGAGAGAGAGAGAGAGAGAGAGAGAGAAACAGAATGTGGGCTGATACAAAGTTGTTTGTCAGGAATTCTCATCGGTTTATGGAAATATAATTGATTAGTGATTGGTTATCCATTCTTAAATTACAGGGTGTGGTTATAGCGTTCGAGTGCCGTGTAGCATTATTAGGTTAATTTATAGCTACTAGTGACAAAAGCAAACAGTTTCAGGCGATGAATACACAGTAACTCAAAGAGGGGAGTAGGAGTGCTGGCTGATTTTAATGTCTTTTCTTTTCTTTTTTTTATTAATGTCTTTTCTGATAAAAGAACTCACATTTCTTTTCTCACTTACATAAAGGTTTTAAACACACAGAGAACTATTAAGAATTGGTTAATGGCTTATACATACATAGTAAAAACATAAAGAAATGCATGTAAATTTGCTTAAACCCAGGTAGTGGTTACTTGGATGAGGGGAAGGTATAGCATTTGGTAGGTAGCAAACATACAGCACTTTTGTTTTTTTTAAATTTTGAGACAGAGTGCCACAATGTCGCCCTCGGTAGAGTGCCATAGCGTCACAGCTCACAGCAACCTCAAACTCTTGGGCTTAAGCGATTCTCTTGCCTCAACCTCCCAAGTAGCTGGGACTACAGGTGCCCGCCACAACGCCCGGCTGTTTTTTGTCGTAGTTGTCATTGTTGTTAGCAAGCCCGGGCCCGGTTCCAACCCGCCAGCCCCGGTGTATGTGGACGGCGCCCTAAGCACTGAGCTACGGCGCCGAGCCCTACAGCACCTTTCTTATAATCTGTGTAAAATTTGGTGCATCTTACAGGTGAGGAAATTGAGGCCCTAAGACGTGAACTGGCTGGAATTTCATTTCTGCTTGGTTTTCACTTCGAATTCACTGGCCGAGAAAATGAAAGAAAACATCTGCTCGCTCTCTCCTGGCACTCCCTCTCGGACCACCGGAGACATCGAGCAGAGCCCTGGGTAAAACTCGCGCTTCTCGAAAACAGCCGGGCGCTGCGGCAGGTGCCTGTAGTCCCAGCTACTCGGGAGGCTGAGGCAAGAGAATCGCCTAAGCCCAGAAGCTGGAGGTTGCTGTGACTGCACAGCACTCGACCCAGGGAGACAAAGTGAAACTCTGTTTCTACAAAAAAACAAAACAAAACAAAACAAACAAAAAAAGCCTCTCGCTTCTCCACCCCGAGGCCTTCGGTTCCGGCCCCGCCCCCGCGCGTTGGGCCCGCCCCGGGCCGCTCATGAATATGCAATTGAGAGGGAGATATTTAAAGGACCCCGCGCGAAGCACCGGTCTCTTCCCGGCGCCGCCTGCTGACTACAGTCCTCAGTGCTAGGCCCGCCCCCTTCGCCCGTGTCCATCACTGCGTGCGGAAGCACTGCCATCATGTCTGACAAATTGCCCTACAAAGTCGGTGAGTTCCAGGGCTTGTAGCCGACCGGTCCTCCAAAGCCTGCCCGATGTTGGTTAGGGGGCAGTGGCTGCAGGGCCCACGCGGGGCGCAGAGGACCCCCTCGACTCGCCGGCTTGGCGCGTTCTTGGCCGCGTGAGGCCACCTGGAGATTGGAGTTCACGCGCCGCCGCCAACCGCTAGTTGGAAGAGGCCGCCGACTGCAAGTCCCAGCATGCCCTGCGACTCCCGGGGCCGGGGCGCAGGCTGCGGAGCCGGCAGCCGGGAACCTGTCCCGCCGGGAACCAGCGGGGAGGGCGCACCTGGCCGCGGCCTGCCCCAGGGGCTCGGGTCTTGCCTTCTGGGCCTGCACCACAGCAGCTGGGTGTCCCCGGAAAAGGAGTCGCCCCTGTCTGGGCCTCCTACGGGGAAGGCGAGGGCTTGTGAAGAGAGGCCCGGAAAGCGAGCCGAGGCCGCGCACCGGGGGCTTTGGTCTAGTTACTGGACAAGGACAGCAGTGCGGAGATTCTCCACGGAAATGTGGAGTGGGGACTCGGCGCCCGTAGCTCAGTAGTAACGGCGCCGGCCACATACACCGAGGCTGGCGGATTCGAACCCCGCCCGGGCCTGCTAAAAGCGACGACGACAACAAAAAATAGCCAGGCGTTGTGGCGGGTGCATGAGAGGCTGAGGCAAGAGAAGCGCTTAAACCCAAGAGTTTGAGGTTACATATGTCGAGGGCGACATAGTGAGACTGTCCCAAGACAAAAAAATGTGAACTGGGTAGAAAAGCTATGCTGCCCCACAGTTTGAACTCTGACGTTACTGATAGTTAACGTTTACTGAACGCTTACAGTGGGATGGGCACCGCCTTCTAACTTTATTTTAGATTAATTCATTTTATTCTCTTGAGTCTGGGATGGGGGAGCTATTCTCATTTTGTATGATGAGAGTCGGGGACGTAGAGGTAAATTGCCCACAGTGTTACAGCTAGAAGATCGTGGAGCATCTAGACCTGGGAGCGCACCCTTTTCTCCATGTGTGCAAGTGAATAAACTTGGAACAACCCTAAAGAATTTTTAGCAAAACCAGTTCAGTCCGACTAGCACCTTTTAATTTCAAGACACCACACTTGGGGAAAGGCACCAACATTTATACCGCACTTGCAGTGTATCCGGGAATTACTATGTCTTTATAAAGGCTGATGTTGGTCCATTATACCAAGGAAGAGACTGAGACCCTGAGAGGGAGTGACTTGCAGAGATTATGTTGAAATAGCTCAGGAAGTTGCCACCAAAGTAGCCTGTGGATAATGAAACTGAAGCCCAGAAGGGTTAAGTTCAAGGTCACATCAATAGCAGAGCTGGAATGTGGGCTCATCATACTGTGGTTAGTGAGTAGGTCAGGGTTGGGGGCATTTTGTTGTGCTGGATTGCGAAGTGGGGAAAAATGGCTGGGTGAGAATGGAGGAAGGAAGCCTCCTTCAAGGAGGGCAAGCCACACCTTGCCCATATGGCATCTTTGGCACATAGCAAAGTTAGGGATGATTATGCTTGCTTTACAGATGAAGGAACAGGGTTAGAGAAGGTCTTGCTCTTCTCTTGGCTTGTCTTGGTGTTGCTGGACCAAGGACCTGTCACCAAGTCAATAAATGACTCAGATGAAATTTCAACAGTTTCCAATATTTTTTTTTTTTTTTTTTTTTGAGACAGAGCTCAAGCTGTCACCCTGGACAGCGCACTGTGGCATCACAGCTCACAGCAACCTCCAATTTCTGGGCTCAAGCGAGTCTCTTGCCTCCGCCTCCCAAGTAGCTGGGACTACAGGCGCCCGCCACAATGCCCGGCCATTTTTTGGTTGCAGCTGTCATTGTTGTTTGGCAGGCCCGGGCTGGATTCGAACCTGCCAGCTCAGGTGTACGTGGCTAGCGCCTTAGCCCGTTGAGCCACAGGCACCGAGCCAGTTTCCACTTTTATTTACAGAAAAGTCAGCAATTCTGGAGAGCATGAAAGTATCTTCTTAAAGAATGCTCTGCTCTCCTGTTTCCTTTTATTATTTTTGTGCTCTTGCAGTAAAAGTATTAGTAGTTTTGTTTTTTTTTGAGACAGAGTCTCTGTGCCCTGGGTAGAGTGCCCTGGTGTTATAGCTCACAGCAATCTCAAACTCTTGGGGGTCAAGCAGTCCTCTTGCCTCAGCCTCCTGAGTAGCTGGGACTACAGGCCCTGCCACAAAACCTGGCTAGTTTTTTTTAGACATGGGGTCTCGCGGTTGCTCAGGTTCATACTCCTGAGCTTAGGCAATCCACCTGCTATAGCCTCCCAAAGTGCTAGGATTACAGGTGTGAGCCACTGCACCTGGCCCATGTTATTAGTCATTATAATATGCGTTAAATAGATTTCCCTTCATAGGTTAAGGTTATACCATATTCCCCATATTAATTAAAGTTATATTTTCAATGTTCTTACTCAAGAGTAAATTTATAGTCACTATAAGTGTACTTCATGCACTGGCTCTTCGAGTGGCACTATAGCAGTCACTTGGAATGTCCAGTTTCTTAAATTTATGATAGGAAGCCTTGGAAGTGAATAAACAATCTCCAAATATTGGCACATAGGCTCATCTGGCCTTGTTAGGGCCTGTCCAGCAGCGCCCTGAATGAAACGGCTGTTTAGGATAACCATGGCCAGTATCACTGGGACAGGTGTTCCTATGACTACTGCAAGTCCTCGGCTCCAGCTTCCTTGGTCACAAACAGTCCCAGAGCTTGGAGCACCAGTCCCTTCTGCACCATTGGAGTTGAGAGTCCCAAGGAAAACCATGGGGCTGGCACAGCTGCCTTGAGGGCACTGAAGGGGTTATTTTTAGATGGAGGGTCATATGGTAGTGGGGGGAGCTTAGAGGATTGGACAGGACATATTGTCTCATACAGCCTAGTCTCTCCCAGGGAGCCTTGAGAAGAGCCTCTGCTTTAGTCCTTTTAGCCCCACCTGGCCACCAGTCCATCTCTGCCTTTGACTGGCTATGGAACCTGGGGCAAATAAATACCTCTGGGTCTTTTCCTCATTGGTAAATGCTGGGGATTACAGTAGGTTCATGTTTGTATCATTTTTTTGCCAGCCATGTCCCATGCCATCCCCCATCTCATTCAGCTCAGACAACAGATACGGTCAGTAAACAGTTGCTGACCCCTTCTCCATGCCAGGCTCCCTAGCACTGGAGATACAAAGGGGACCCAAAGATGGGGTGGGACAGACATGAATACAGATAATGTATTGTTTCTGTTTTATGCGAGCAGATCTGCCTCTTCTCTTATCTCCAAGGTCATTACCCTAGTTCTGGTCTCCTATAGGTGTCTCCCTGGGTCTCTTGCTCCACATACTCATGTAAGACCCAATCTGTCTTTTCAAAAGACAGATCTGATCTTTGAATGATAGCCCCCTAAAATTCTGTAGGCTTCCCACTTGCTGGGAGTAAAATTCTGACTCATCTTACTCCCTCTATTTGAATTATCCTGGCATACTCTCTGTTCCTTTACCAGGAATATACCAACTTTCCTATTTCCAGGTTTTTGTTTTGAGCACCTACTGTGTGCTGTACTGTATTAGGTACTTGGGAAGAGCCTTCCAGCCTGAGAACTGCTTACGTTAGAGCTCTGAGTTGGGAATGTATTTACCTTTCACAGAGATAGGTCTGTGTACTGAGTAGTCAGTAAGGTGTTGCCTGAAGGCCAGGTGAGGAGCAGGATTTTATTTATGGGTTACTGAGCCCCATTGGTGGTTTGTTACATTTATTTACTTTAGTACTGATAGAAGAGGGAAGGTGGAAAGCTATAATTTTTTTTTTTTTGAGACAGAGTCTCACTATTTCGCCTATGGTAGAGTGCTGTGGTGTCACAGCTCACAGCAACCTCAAACTCTTGGGCTTAAGTGATTCTCCTGCCTCAGCCTCCCAAATAGCTGGGACTATGGCACCCGCTACAATGCCCGGCTAGTTTTTGTGTGGTTATTGTTGTTTAGTTAACCCAGGCTGAGTTCGAACCTGCCAGATTTGTTGTATGTGGCTGGCGCTGTAACCACTGTGCTACGGGAACTGAGCCAAAAGATTATGATTTTTTAAAGCTTGCCCTTGTTTGGCTGCTGGGGGGAGGATGTTATATGGCTTTGTCAGGATTTGACTGAGAAACAGCAATCTCCAAATATTGGCACATAGGCTCATCTGGCCTTGTTAGGGCCTGTCCAGCAGCGCCCTTCTCTCCAGACACCCACATATTTATCTGCAGCCCAAATTTCCCCCCTTAACTTGAGACTCATATAATCCAACTGCTTACTCAGCATCTCTAGTTAGATGGCCAATGAATCCAACTTGGATGTCAGTTTACGTGAGGGTGGGGAGATGCAGTTGGATTGCATGTATGTTTGGGATGTGAAGAAAAACTGCTGAGGGAGAAAAGAAGAATCAAAAAATCAGTACACAAGTTTTTTTGGCTAGAGTAGCTGGTTCTATGGTGGTTTCTGTTCCTAAAATGGAAGGAGTAGGGGAGTAATGTGGGTGCAGGGCCAGAAGACATGAGAGCTCAAACTTGACACATAATAGATTAATAGATTCATTGGACATCCAAGTAGAGATGCTGAGTAAGCAGTTGGATTGTATGAGTCTCAAGTTAAGGGGAGAAATTTGGGCTGCAGATAAATATGTGGGTGTCTTTGCTGGAGAGAAGGTATTTAAATAACCTCTCCATCATCAAGTAAGAAGAGGGAGATGATGGAGCCTTGAGGGCTCCCAGGAATTAGAGTCTGTTAGATGAAGAGCAACCAGGAAGGTAGGTGGAAAAGAACAGGACAGAGCTATAGAAACTAAGTAAAGAAAGGGTTTCAGGCCTCTGCGCCTGTGGCTCAACGGGCTAAGGCACCAGCCATGTACATCTGAGCTGGCTGGTCGAATCCAGCCCGGACCTGCCAAACAACAATGATGGCTGCAACCAAAAAATAGCTGGGCGTAGTGGTGGGCGCCTGTAGTCCCAGCTACTTGGGAGGCGGAGGCAGGAGACTCGCTTGAGCCCAGGAATTGGAGGTTGCTGTGAGCTGTGATGCTACAGCACTCTATCCAGGGTGACAGCTTGAGACTCTGTCTCAAAAAAAAAAAAAATTAAATTAAATTAAAGGCTTCCATTACTCCATACAAGTTAAATTCATTCATAAAGGGTCTATAATGAGTCCCAAATGCTTTTTAAATATATTAAAATTGGAACCTAAGTAGAATTCCTAGGTATAGTTTGACTAGCACTGCAATTAAAGTTCAAATCACTGCAGGACACAGAGATACAATGCATGTACATCAACTTCACAAATAACAAGTGATGGTTTTTTCTGCCTGGAACACTAATTAGTAAACAGATCTGATGTCAAGTAAACAGATCTGATGTCAAAGCATTTCATAGAAATGACAAAGTTCCTCCTACTCCCGTCAAAAGGAAAACTAGAAAAATGAATATTACTGACTGTAAAAGTTAACACTAGCATTAAACACGGGACTGAAAATCTTATAAATACAGAAAAGGATCAATGCTTCTCTAGGAAGTTGAGTATTTTACTCATTACAAAAATGTCTAGTGTGGTAGCCTAATATAAGAACTCCATTTCCATCAAATAATGGTAAACAGTACCAGCAGTGTTAGTCCTTAAAGACAAGCTTCCTTCCATCTTTGTCTTTTTAAGACCAAATCCTTACTAATTCTGAGATAAATGTAATGATTTTTTAAAGTATATTCAGGTCCATATGCTACAGCAAGCTTACTTTCTATTCCCATGGAAACAGGTTTGGATATGTCTGTGTTATTTGAATGACAGTAATCAGGTCTTCAATCTTTATGTATACCAATGTTTCATAACATTCTTAATGTCTCAGTGTCAGGATTTTATATTAGACCATTTCAGTCCTCTTTGTCATCTTAACTCTTGCACACAATATATATGCTGACATATATATTAATATATATATACCCTTAATTTGAGGGTAACCTCTTAATTGCTTCACATTGAAAAGACTTACAAAATGGCAGGCTACTAATTCCAGAATTTTGTTATCTGGAAGTTATTAGCTATTTTGATAATATTTTCATGCAGTGACCTATAAAAGCAATGTCATTAAATATGCAAAACTATTTTTAACTTTTGCATTTAGGACTTTCCCTAAAATATAACATTACACAATAGATTTAACCCATTTTCCACTGACACCTATCAACAGTAACAAAAAAGCCAGAAGAGCCTTAAAAAAAAAAAAAAAAGGCAGTAGTGGCTTATTCTTAAAATATAAAACTTAACACCAGATAAAGGAAACTGAATCACACAAGCTAAATACGTGGGGTAGGCCCCTAACTTCTGACAACACACTGCATTGATTTCCTTTCTGAAAGCAGAAATGCAAAAGAACAAACCACCTGCTTTTGGACAGCTCAAGTTAGGACTTGCTCTCAAGCCAACAGAATTTTCTACAAAATCTTAAGCATAACTGCTTCTTGATTAAATGCAACACACTCAAGGGCAAGAAGTCATTTACAGATATGTATATGCTGGTTTTCCATGTAACTACTATTTAGTGTGGTTTTCCCAGAGAAAAGCAAAGAGGGAAGTAGAAGGAACGAGTTCTTCTAAAATGAGGTGCTCTGGCAGGAGATAAGTAAGCACTGCCCCACAGAGCCTTTTAAAACCAACACAAATGAGTAAGTAGAAAAGGATTTTGGATCCAGGAAGTAGACTCACTCTCCACAACCATCGGAAAAGAAGAGGCCCGGGCCGTGCTTAACCTCCTGACCCCCGCTTTCAACCACATGGTTTGGGGAGGCCGAGCATAAGCCAGCACCAGGAGAAGGGCTACTTCTCCCAGGTCTCCACTGATCCCAGCAGCAGCCCGGCGCACTTTCCTTCCCCAGACAGCCTCTCCCGCCGCAGGGAGCCCGCTCCTCCACGCTGCCCCCAAAGGCCACACTGCCCCCACTGACTCGCCACCTTCAGGGACCCTGGCCCGAGACGTGCCTGCTGAAGGAAGGCCCTGTCTGCCACAAACTCTGCCCCCTCGGACACGGGGAGCCCCAGCCTCAAGCAACAGACCAGCTGCTGTCGCCAGGGGTAAGGTTACCGCTCCGCACCCGCGACTGGCCAGCGACCCGGCCACCTGCAGGGCCTGGCAGGCGCCCGAGCTTCCCCTCCGTCCTGCGGGCCCGGCCCTGCCGCCCCCAGGGAGGCCGGCGGCCCCTCGCGACCCCTGCGGCCGCCACTGCCACCCACCCCGGTTCCGCGGCGCTGAGGCGTCAGCGGTGTCCCAGCTGCCGCTCACCTGGGCTGGGACAGTCTTGGGTCGGAGAGACAGCGCAGCGCTAGAGGGCCGGGGGAGGTCGCTTGAGGGAGAGAAAAGGGGAGCGCGCCCAGCACCGCTTCAGCCTCTCCTGCCCGCCAACGAGTGGAAAGAGGAGAGCCCGGAGCACAACAGCCCGCGCCTCACACGCCCGCCACAGCCGCGCGCTCGCCGCCGCCTCAGCCTTAGGGGAGGCCACTACTCCTCGTGCCCGCGCACGCTGCGCCGCTCTCCCAGGAGCCCCAGCACCGCCTGCTCCTCGCAGCCCCGCCCACCCGCCTTCCTGCGGCGGCCTCCTCCCCACGCCCCCACACGCTTGAACGCCTGCGCCTCTTCCGGTCGCGCGGGCCAATGGCAGCGCGCCCCTGTTACATAAGTGTGAGGGGGCGGGCCCTGGTTGACGCGAACTGCAGGGGCGCCGCCCTCGGTCCCTGGACGCCCCTCCCCTCCAGCGCTCTCCCTCTAGGTGGCTTCTTCGCTCTGCTCTGACGGCCGCGTGATCTCGGTCTTGGTGGGTGTTCCGCCGCAGCGTATCTCCCGGGTCGCGTGCTTACTTGTTCGCTCACTCACGCGGGCCCCAGTCCGGTCTCGGCCCTAGCGCCCCTTGTCCCACGGCTCCCTGTCCGGCCAGCCCGTCTCGGCGGCGCCCTTCTGTGCACCGACTCGGAGGCACCGGCCCTGGAGAGGGTCCTGGGACCGCCGCCTGGGCCACTGAACCCTGAGCTCCGCCGCTCCCGCCCGAGTAAGGCCCCGGGCGGGTGACCTTAACGGGGACTCGCAGCCTTTGTTCTCTCACTGGCCCCCTTTACCTCACTCCCGCTGAGGCTCTAGTTATTTTACATCCTGACAGCCCCGTTAAAAATTACTGGCCGGGCAACAATGTATGGTACTGAGTTGCTGATATCTCGGGGAATGGGTAATCTGAAAAGAGCAGTGGCAGTGTAACGATTATTACATATGGTGATTATCTGGAAATGGCATTTCAGACATCGGATTTATTCTGCATCTTTACCCCCTCCCACACATCGGTTTCTAACAGATCTTTTGTGACAAATGAAAAAGGAAGCCTTTGCATTTGATGTTCTCACTTTGTCCGTAGTCTCCGCTGTCATAACTGCCTGTCAGGGCCCAGGAAGTGTTAGTTGAATCTTAATATATCCCAAATTACATACTCTGGGATACAGATGACACAGTTGTTTAAACTAGCCAAGAAGAGGTGAGCTGCCTATTGCATTTGACATTTGAGCCGGATGAAACGTGAAATGAAAGTTGGCGTGCAGTGATCTCACTGGCTATGTAGTTCTCTTCATTCTCATTTCAGTCCCCTTGCTTTCACTTATCATGCTCTGGACAAGATTACATGTGTAGGTTTTATTCGTATCTCTCCTGTACTAGATTATAATCATTTTCATCACTAGGTACCCAGTGACTAGCAATATGTTAAACACAGGAGGCTTTGAATAAATGGATATTGACCTAATGAAATGAGCGCTAAAGACATCATAAAGCTATAGCTAAATCACCAATAGTCACCAAAATCATAATAGTTGTGTTAATGCGACTGAGAGAGGGATGAGGTACTTGGAGATCCTAGAGAAGGGAAATCCAAAGAGCTGTTTGGGTTTGTCTAGCCATGAGTGATAGTGAGTAGAGAAAGGGACAGTGAAATCTGGCTTGCAAAGATAAATCTTTTTAACTAGAGAGGTAACTCCTGTTGCAGGGTAGGTTAACATGTCACTCTTTACCATGACCTAGATGAAATAAATGTCCATTAAAGCCAATTTTTCTTAAGTTTTTGAGTCATACTCCCTTTGAAAATTTGGTAAAAGCTATGAGCTTTGCCCCAAGGAAGTTCATATACATATAAATTTATTTTCATGGGTAGAGTTTTTTAACTTCAATACCATTGAAATTTGGGCTGAATGGTTCTTTGTTATGGATATCTGTTAGTATTCTGGGGATTGAAGGATGTTTAGCAACATCCCTGTTTTTTACCTGCATGATGATTGTAGCACCCCATCTGCAGCTGTAACAACTAAAAATGTCTCCAGACCTTGCTATATGTTCTCTGAGGGTCAAAATCTCCCTTGATTGAAAACCACTGCCTAGATCATATGGCATAATGGTAACTATATATAATGGTGAGGGCATTTAAAACAGAAAGAAAAATAGGAAAAAAAGAAAAATTCAACATCTATGAAGTGACAAACAGTAAATGAAAGGTGGATGAATTATCATTACTACCAGCTGGTGTCCTACTTATATTATAAAAATGTAACAGCAAATGGGTTACGAACTCCTTAGAAGGATTACTATAAACATTTCTGTTTGTAATTGTGAATGCTGCAGTACGTTCCTCTCCTGTTTTTCCTCTTTTGCCTTTAGACAGTTTCTAAAAGTTAATATGTTGTAAGCATGTGCCTATTTTCTAGCCAAAATCACAGTCAGATTAAAATACTTCCCTAAAGTTCTGAAACGCTTATTTATCTGTATGTATGCATGTAGGATACTCAGGGATGAAAGAAATTGTGATTAATCAACATATTATTTCCTGAATAAACATAGATTATTCTGACAAATAATAGCAACAACAACAATAAACTCAAAACAAATGCTTTCTTTTCTGGTGCTTTCTCTTCCACTCAACTTCTACTTGTTGAGATTTCTCAGTACTATAACCTGGATCCTGTTGTCTTCTTTACACTCTTTCCCCAAAGAAATCTCACTTAACTGTTGTGGCTTTAAATAACAAATGCAGATGACCAGCACAATTCTAGTTCAAACCTCTCTTCTGAGCCTCAAATAGCTATACTGAAATTCTTATTTTCCATCTCCACTTCAATGTGTTATAGACATTTCATACTTAATACATTGTATTGATTTGGAGAAGTCATTGATTGTAAGTCACCTATATGTCTCTTAGGTAGACAGAATTCCCGGCTCTCCTAGGGAAAAAGGACAAAATGGGTGCTCTGCCTTGGGGCTGCCTGGAGCAATTGCCCCACCTGAGAAGAAGGACGAGAGAGGGGCTTTTCGTGCTCCCCCCTACCTTAATCCTATCCAGAGCAATTAACTGCCAGGGGGTGGGGGGGAGGAACTCCTTGGGGCCAGGCAGTCCTGGCACAATAGGATTTGGAAAGAGACTTAGAGCTAATTAACTTGTCTTAACTGTCCGTCTAAGTGGTTTTAAACCTTGAAGAGGGCCCCACCCAGACTGTGAATGGATAAAACAGAACCACCCAAAAAGTACAGTATAAAACCAACCATTAGGCCAGGCGTGGCGGCTCACGCCTGTAATCCTAGCACTCTGGGAGGCTGAGGTGGGTGGATAACCCGAGCTCACAAGTTCCAGACCAGCCTAAGCCAGAGAGAGACCTCGTCTCTACAAATACCCAGGTGTGATGGGCACCTGTTGTGTCAGGTACTTGGGAGGCTGAGGTGAGAGAATCGCTTGAGCCCAGAATTTGAGGTTGCTGTGAGCTGTGACACCACCACATTCTACCAAGGATGACAAAGTGAAACTCTGTCTCTTAAAAAAAAAGAAAAGAAACCAACTATTACTGCTAACAGTGGGAGCACGTTCATTGTTGTCTGTCGTTTCACACTTGCCTTGCTATGGTGGGTCTGGTCATTCTTCAGCCATGAGCACACCAAGAACCAAAAACATAGACAATGGCCTGAACCCCAACATGTTCATTAAGTTTTAAAACAAATATGGCCAATTGAATTATGACAGAATGCCGAGTTTTTTTATTCTAAGATAGATCTTGATTTTAGAGGTTAAAATGGATTTAAAAAATAATGTGACTTTTTAGATGAGTATCAGAAAGAAAAAAATACTTAGGAATAAACTTGCCCAGAGAAGTGCAAAACTTCTGAATACCAAACAACTTTGATGAAAGAAATTAAACAGATCTAAATAATTGGAAAAGCATCCCATATTCATGGATCAGAAAACTTACTGAGAGAGGATATCCCAGTAGGGTGAGGTCTAGGAGAACAGAGGTCTCCTCAAGGAGACCCCAAAAGGGTCTCCAGGTCCCAAAATATCTTGAGGTTCTTGGGCGTGTCAGAAAGTGACATGCTTTCCTTATTACAGGTCAGGAACCATGTAAGGGAACCTTACAGATATCAAGCCAGGCAAGTCTTTTCAGGAAATTTTTATTGGCTCTGTAAAGTCAATATCAATTCCTCAAAGCAGTCTGGTCATATCTGAAAATATGCCATTCCAGTCAAAGCCTTGGTAAAATAACCAGTGATTCCAATGTATCCTGTTACCAAATAAGATATATTCTTACTGAACTTGTGCAAATAACTATATTGCCATAAAACAAGAATATGCAAGAACGGTTTTCAAATTTTGGAGAATTCAGGTAGAAAGAAGGGTAAAATATAGTTACAAAAATATAGTTTATCCAAATACTCTAAGCTATAAATGGCTCCAAAGAAATAGGTTTTCCTGAGTCTTCTTCAATCAGAGTAGTAGCCTTCCAAATGAGGATGTTATCTTTTCATGTTGGAACTGCCATCCACAAACCCAGCAGCTCTTTGTCAGTGGGGAAAGAACTGTTTAGCACACACTGTAGAATCTAGTAGCTCCTCACACAGTTCCAGAGTCGGTCCTAGGGAAAAAGGGGCACCCTGTCTCTGAGTATTTCCTTGCATTCCCCAGGGAGCATTGAAGTCATCTTTTATAAAAGTAATAAAGGTCCACAAGGTGGGAACTGTAGTAGGGTAAAAAAAACATTGTTCCCTAGCTTGCTTTCCTAAAATTGCTTACTACACAGGAGTCATACTCAGGATGGTCATAAAGATTCTTAGCTTCTTCATTGCTGCCATAGATAAAACATCATCCTTGTGAAACCTAAGAACAGTTTTTGAAATATCTTGCAGGTCCTGCATTCCAGTGGAATGACTACACCACCCAGTCCAGTGGCCTATACCAAAGAACTGACTCCACTGGCCTTGCAACTCCTACCCAAAAACTGACTCAGCAAAAGCAATTTCTGTGGTTCTGCCCCAAACCGAACCAATTAGCAGACCCAATTGCCTGGCTCTTCCCCTGCCAAACTATCTTTTGAAACCTTTTCTCCCAAATTCTCAGGGAGATGGATTTGAGAATGTCCTCATGTCTCCTTGCATGGTGCCTATGATATTAAATGCTTTCTCTGCCGTAACCCTTGCCGTCACAGGTATTCGCTTCCTCTTGAGCAGTGGGCAAAACCTGGTTGGGTGGTAATAGCATCACCCTATAACACCAATTTCATTTTACTATGGAACTCTTCTGGGCACTACTATCCCCATTAGAGTGTTCTCCTGCTATCACCTCAGACAGCAAGGTTACTTCAGGTGTCAGTATTATTTTATGTCTCTCTATCATAGTGGTAGCTTCAGTTTTTGTCTAATCGCAAGGTAGTAAATGCCTCTCAAGTGAAAATTCGCTAGTCCAAAGTCCCAGTAGTCATTGCTGGAAAGTGCTCTCAGGCTTTTGCTTCACTAAGGGCTACAAAATAGAGAATTTGTCACCAAGAGCACTTCACCTTCTATTCCACACTGTATGGACTCAAAGCAGTCTTACCAGTTCCTATTTAGCATGTCCAATTAACATTGCTTGAAGGGTGAAGCGTGCCTTAAGAGACATAACTACTTTACAAAAAGCCTGTTTAAACATTTTAACTCTCCTAATCCTATCAACCTTTGCCCTTTTTTTTCTTGAGACAGAGTCTCACTCTGTTGCCCTCGGTAGAGTGCCATGACATCATTATAGCTCACTGCAAGTTCAACCCCCTGGGCTCAAGCAATCCTTTTGCCCTAGCCTCCCAAGTAGCTGGGACTACAGGTGCTTTCCAGGATGCCCAGCTAATTTTCCTATTTTTAGTGGAGGCGGGGTCTTGCTCTTGATCAGGCTGGTTTCAGACTCCTGAGCTCAAGCAATAATCCTGCCTGGGTCTTCCAAAGTGCTAGGATTACAGGCATGAGCCACTTTGCCCAGTCTCAATTTTTATATTTTGTGTTGTAGTCCAGCTGTAGCTCCATGCCATGGGTAACCATGTGGCCACCCAGAAATTAAAATTTCTCATCCTCCACCCTTTTATCCTTTGTCCTTTTATCCACTTAGTTTTATCTGTATCACTTTCTTTCTTTTCATTTTGAAACAACCTTTAAATAATCTCTAAACAAAATTACTTTTCCTTCAGCAAAAATTACATCTTCATTTTTAAAATAACTTTCTTCACTAGAAGCACCTCTTACTTCCTTTATATACTCTGTATATTAAATTGTTTTTTATGTCTAGTAATTTTAATTACCTATATTAATTACAATGTTAACTCTTTGTGACTTTTTTTTAAAAAAGCAAACTCCAAAGTAACCTTTATTTTTCAGGAAAACCTTTGGAAGTAAGCAATTACAATTATGTACCAGATGTAGCTCACAGATAAAAAATTATCAAAAATATCATGGAAGCAATAGTTCATGACCTCAAAACAGCAGTTTTCAACCTTTTTGGCACCAGGGACCAGTTTCATGGAAAACAATTTTTCCATGGACACGGGGGGGTGGGTGGGAGGGGTTTGATATAAGTCTGCAAACAATTGATTTATTATGGTCTCTTCAAACCTCTCTGCTAATGATAATCCGTATTTTCAGTTGCTCCCTAGTACTATATCACCACCGCAGATCATCAAGCATTAGAGTCTCACAAGGAACGCACAACCTGGATCCCTCACATGTACATTTTGCAGTAGGATTCATGCTCCTATGAGAATCTGATGCCACCACTGATGTGACAAGAGGTGGAGTTCAGGTGGTGATGTGAGCAGTGGAGAACAGCTGTAAATACAGATGGAAGTTTGATCACTTGCCTGCCACTCACCCCCTTCTGTGTGGCCGAGTTTCTAATAGGCCACTGACTGATACTGGTCTGCAGTCCAGTGGGATGGGGACCACAGTCTTAAAACATCCAGCAAAGATAGCTTAAACCTGTCTGACCAGCAGACCCAGGAAAAAATATCTGAAATTTATTTATTTATTTATTTATTTATGAGACAGAGTTTCATTCTATTGCCCTCGGTAGAGTGCTGTGGCATCATAGCTCACAGCAACCTCCAACTCCTGGACTCAGGCAATTCTCCTGCCTCAGCCTTCTGAGCAGCTGGGACCACAGGCACCCATGATAACAACTGGCCATTTTTTTGTCGCAGTTTGGCTGGGGCTGAGTTCGAATCTGCCACTCTTGGTATATGGGGCCTGCGCCCTACCCATTGAGCCTGAAAACATTCCTATGTTACTTTACCAAAAATTTTAAAACTAGTTTTATTTATCAAAGGTTTCTAAAGTCATATGAACTAAAAGCATTTGAGTTAGTTTATATTTTACTGATAAAATATTTGGGTCAAGTGTGGTGGCTCGTACCTGTAATTCTAGACCTTCAGGAGGCCAAAGTGGGAGGAAAGCTTGAGGCCAAGAATTTGGGACTAGACTGGGCAATATAGTAAGACTCTCTCTCTAAAAATAAAAGGGAAAAAAAAAAGAAAAATTACCTGAACCGGGGGGTACATCCCTGTAGTCCCAACTAGTTGGGAGGCTGAGGCAGGAGGATCACTTGAGCTCAGGAGTTCAAGGCTACTACTGTAATCTGTGAGTGCATTACTGCACTCCTACCTGTGTGGCAGAGTAAGATTCTGTCTCTAAAATAAAAAGAAAAGGCTGTGTTTTCTTTTTACATGGTGGCTCACGCTTGTAATCCTAGCACTCTGCGAGGCCAAGGCAGGTGGATTGCTTAAGCTCAGGAGTTTAAGGCCAGCCTGAGCAAGAGTGAGACTCTATTTCTACTAAAAATAGAAAAACTAGCCAGACATGGTGGCACATGCCTATAGTCTCAGCTACTTGGGAGACTGAGGCAAGAGGATTGCTCAAGCCCAAGAGTTTGAGGTTGCTGCAAGCTATGACACCATGGCACTCTACCCAGGACAACAGAGTGAGACTCTGTCTGAAAAAGGAAAGAATAATAAATAAAAGAAGAAGATAAAGGGAAAAAATGGCATTGTACTACCATAAGAATAGACATATAAATTAATGGGATAGAATTGAGAGTCTGGAAATAAATTTTCACATCTATGATCAGTTGTGTTATAATACAAATGCCAAAAAAATTCAATGGGGTAAGGACTAGTGTTTTCCACAAATGGTGCTAGTACAACCAGATAATCAACCTCATACTATTTATAAAAATTATCAAAATGGATCAAGGAGCTAAATGTAAGTGCAAAAACTAGAGTCCTAAGAGAAAAATAGGAGTAAATCTGCATGACTATAAATTAAGCAATGCCTTCTTAGCTATGACACCAAAAGCATTAGTGACAAAAGAAAAAAACAAATTGAACTTCATCAAATTAAGATCCTTTGTGCTAAAAAACAAACAAACAAAAAAACAAACAAAAAAACCCCACTCAGAATGGGAGAAAATATTTGCAAATTATATATCTGGCAAACGAGTTGTATTTGGAATAAATCAAAAACTCTTAAAAGCTTCATAATAAAAAGACAAATAACCCAATTAAAAATGGGTGACAGATCTGAGTAGATATTTCTTCAAAGAAATGGCTAATAAGCACATGAAAAGATGCTCACCATTATTAGCCCCCAGGAAAATGCAGGTCAAAATATGAGCTAGCACTTTATACCCACTAGAATGGTTATAATGAAAAAGAGAGATGATATCAAGTGTTGGGGAGGATGTGGAGAAACTGAGAACCTCGTATATCTCTAGTGGGAATGGGAAATGGTATAGCTTTTGGGGGAAATTTTCTAGAAGTACCTCAAAAGGCTAAAAGTAGTGCTATCATATGATCTAGTAATTTTAACTTAGATTTATACTCAAGAGAAATATGAATATATTCATACAAAAATTGTATATAAACACTTAAAGCAACATTATTCATAATAGCCAAAAAGTAGAAACAATCCAAATGTTCAACTAGTGATGATGAACTAGTTAGTGTTCATCAAATAGCAACATATTCATAAAATGGAGTGGCCATATTTACTACACTGTGAATGAACCTTGAAAACATTATGCTGAGTGAAAGAAGCCAGTCACAAAAGATCATATATCTTTTGATTTATATGAAATGTTCAGAATAGGAAAATTTATAGAGATATAAAATAGAGATTGCTTAGGGCTAACAGACTTGGGAGAAAATGGGAAGATACTGGTCATTGTTATGGACTTTCTTTTGGAGATGAAAATGTTTTCAAATTTGTCATGATGGTGATTGTACAACTCTGTGAATATACTAAAAACCATTGAATCATACATTTCAAATGAGTGAATTGCATCTTTTGTGAGTTATATATCAATAAAGCTTTTGTAAAAAATGTGATTTAAAGTAATGAAAAATGGAATGTTCAATATTTTCATTTTTTTGAAACAGAATCTTGCTTTGTCAACCTCGGTAGAGTGCCGTGGCATCATAGCTCACAGCCACCTCAAACTCCTGGGCTCAAGCAATTCTCTTGTCTCAGACTCCTGAGAAGCTGGGACTACAGCCTCCTGCCACAACACCTGCCTTTTTTTAGAGATGGGGTCTTGCTCTTGCACAGGCTGGTCTTGAACTCCTGAGCTCAGGCAATCCACTTGCCTTGGTCTCCCAAGTGCTTGGTCATGTTGATTCTACTCCAGAATATATATTGACTCCGTTTACATTCACCATCTCCACTGTCACTATTCTAACCCAGATCACCATCTTTCATTTGGTTGGTCCAGGACAATAACGTACCAGGAAAAGGAGAATTCTCCAGCATCTTTTTGATAGTCACCACTAGACAACCAGAATGATCTTTTAAGAGTGCAGGACAACATCCATGCATGAAGCCTTTCACTGGCTGTCTATAGCACACATAATAAAGCCCAACGTTTTCATCATGGCCCACAAAGCCTCTGGATACTCTTTTTTTCTTTCGGTGCTCCAGCCTCAATGGCCTTTGGTTCCTCAAGTCAATCACACTCTTCCTTATCTCGAGGCTCTGGCAGTGCTGTTCCATCTCCTATCTTTCCCACCTTGCCTACTTTCTAGTTACTCTTCCCTTCCGTCATCAATACCAAATTCTCAGAGAAGTCTTCCTGAGGCCCTTGCTTCCTTGAGCCCCCATTGATTGAGGACTCCCTGCATTTTTATCCTTAGCACTTATCATGTGATGTTTTTTTATTGTTTCATGCAATTTATACACACACACGATATATGTGTGTGTGGAATTTGTAGAAGTTCCCCTTTTCATTTAAGTCCTAAAATAGTGACATGTAGCACTTACGTTGTACTTACTATCAACCAGGCACTGCTATATGTGCTTTATATATTTTGATTCATTTAATCCTCTCAACAACTCTTAGATAACTAAGGTATAAAATGGTTAAGTAAGTTTCCCAACATGACATAGCTAGTAAGTGAAGAGGTTAAGATTTGGCTCCTCACAGTCCAGTTTTTGAAGCTGAGCTACTGTCCTGTGTGTACCCTAAGAGCAGGTTCTCTGTCTGTTCTTTTCACCCCTATGGAGCCAGTATTTAGCATTGCACCTGGCATGAGGTAGGCACTCAATAAATATTTGTTGAATGAGTATATTAGTGATCCCTTTAAACTAGGTTAGGAGGCCTCCAAGGTATCACAGAGCATGCTGTACTTCCCTAAAAATAGCAATTATCTCACTGTGTTGTACTTGCCTGTTTATGGAGTTACACCTCCATAGATTATTAGGTCCTGAGTTATATTTTGTTAACCAGCATCTAGTGCAGTTCCTGGCACATAGTAGGTAGTCAATAAGTATGAATTGATGGAATCAGAGATAGTGGATTATTAATGAAATTACAAATATTGATAACTATCAGTGATGCCAGTGTTTGAAAATGAGTACTCCTGTCATCTGGTTAAAGATAGAGGCTTGAACACATGCATTTGCCTTTACCTTCACTTGGAATCCCACTGAAAATAGCAGTAAAGGAGTTTATAAGAAGACATAAACTCACGAAGACAAAGAAAACAAGTCTATGTAGCGAATTTTGGAAGCTGCAAAGTAAGTGAGCAAGTGGTAACTGACTTAGGAGAGGACAGGATTTCTGGAATAGAGGCATGACAATGAGGATGGGTGAGGGTAGCAATTCTATACCGAAAACAAGGGGAGTAACTGAAAGTTTAAGACCAATGTTGAGAGGCCCTTCTTTCTTCTTCCCTGTGTCAGCCCTAAGAATGGAGTAGACAATCTCATGCCTCTAGTCAGAAGACTGGAAGTGTTTTCTTGGGGATTAGGACCCAACTCAATAGAAATATTAATACTTAAAGACACTGATGTCCAAGGTTCTCCAATATGTCAGCATAGCCAGGTCAACCTGCAATGAATCCCACATTTGAAAAGTGCCACCTACATGCACAAATCTTCCAATCAGATGTCAGCGCCCTGTGAGCCAAGGAATAACCAGACATCCGAAGAAAGTCTTACATATGAGTCTGTAAACCAGCAAACAGAAAAAAAAGCAAAGTGAAAAACAGACTATGCTGGGAGAAGAAAACCATCAGGGAGATTCTGATATTGACCTTAAATATCAGACCACGATAACTTTGTACATCCTAGATGCTATTTTAAAATAAAGGAACAATGAGAAAACAAACAATAAAAAAGACATTGGAAACTTTTATCTCTATCTGCTAGTAAAAAAGTAAACGCAATAGAACTTTTGAGAGATAAAATCGAGAAAATTACCTAGAAAGTACAATAGTACCTGAACAACACAGATTTGAGCTGTGTGGATCCACTTACCTGTGGATTTTCTTCCTCCCCTGCCACTTCTGAGACATCAAGACCAACCCCTCCTTCTCCTCAGTCTACTCAACATGAAGACAGCAGAGCTGAAGACCTTTAAGATGATCCACTTTTATTTTAAAGAATAGTATATGTATTTCTTTTTCCTTATGATTTGCTTAATTACATTTGCTATCTTTATCTTTATTGTAAGAATATGGTATATAAAGCATATAACATACAAAATATGTGTTAATCAACTGTTTAATTATTGGTAAGGCTTCCAGTCAATAGTAGGCTATGAGTAGTGAGGTTTTGGGGAAGTCCATAGTTATATATGTATTTTTGACTATGAAGGTGTTGGCACCCCTAAATACCCTCCCCTAGTTATTTGAGGACCAATTGTAGTATGAAAATACAAAGAGATAGAAAACATGAGAGAAAAGACAATAGAATTAAAGGATAATTCCAACATCCTACTCACAGGAAGGAGAACAGAGAAACCAGAGAAGGAGAAATTTTTTTTTTTAAGTTAGTAATGGAAATTCCATCACACTGAATTACCAACTGAAAGGTTGGTAGGATTCTGGCATGATGACTGGGAAAATTCTACACTAAAGCACATATAAATGAAATTTCAAATATTGAGACCATAGGGGATAGCCTATAAGTTTCTAGAAAGGAAAAAAATCAATTAATTTCATCAAAGGATTACCATAAGAACCAGAATGATATTGGATGTCTTAACAGTAACATCGAAAATTAGAAGACGGAAGAGAAAGATACAGGGTATCAAGAGTATTTACCTCCTGTGTACTCTTACCCATTGAGAGTGTTGGAGGATGTGCTCCACCAAAGCAAAGGTGGAGAAAATGGATGATTTGGGATCTAAGAAATAGGGGGTGCAGCTCAAAAGAGAGTTGAAGGAAACATGCAAGAAGAGAATGAAGATCCCAGGACTGTAGCTTGCAGAAGCCTAAAGACCAGCCAGTATAGTTTTATGCAGGAGAAATTTCAAGTAAGTGAAATTGATAGAATACCTCATGAGTGTAAATTATGGAGAAATTTCATAATTCAGATTAAAATTGTAATAAGGACATTTTTAAAAAAGCAGAGAATCAACAAAACAATTCTCAGCTACTGGGAAGATTAAAAGTTGTGCCAGAAAGACAAGTTAATAACAGAGTACTATATGCTCAGCAGTGACCAGCATTTACTTAGCAACAATGATGTAAATATGGATCTAACCACAATTCTAACTACAAATAACTATAACTTTTTTTTTTGGTTGCAGTTTGAGTGGGCCTGGGTTTGAACCTGCCACCCTCAGTATATGGGGCCGGCGCCCTACTCACTGAGCCACAGGCGCCTCCCCAAATAATTATAACTTAATTGGGAGTATAGGGAGGAGCTGAGAGCTAAATTCTCATTTGTCATATTGAGAAGTCCATAGATAATGCCTGAAACTGAGGGGAAAAAAATTCAAGAAATAGTAGTATAAGAACATTATTTAGAGAAGTATAGAGGGATACCAAAAGATTTAACTAAAGAATTTTAAGTAGCTGCTTCTGAGAACAGGGAATTTGGCAGGTGGGAAATTGCTATTTTTTGTAATTAGTGTTGTGGGACTAGTTGAATTTTTGAACCATTATAAAACAAAAACGAAATTAACAAAGTGAATTTTATTTCTAATCATCTTCTAAACATGTTTGGTTTTAGGCATTGTGTACGTCTTCACCATGCTCTATGCCCTTAGAAAGATGAATGAATAAGTCCAGGTATTATAATAAGTCTAGGATTAGCACCCTTGGCGTCTCCCTGCAATTAGTCTCTACTTTTAATTCCAGGTAAGGACATGCCTTACATCTTACCATGCTATTTTTCTAATTTCCTTCATACTATCCTTATCATTAGCCCCTCAGGCAACTGAACAAACTAGGGAGAAGAAGGCATTCAAATTTAATGTGCTCATTCTTGTTGTCTTTCCATTATTGCTCTTAAGCAAGGGAGAAAACCAAAACAAAACAGGAAAATCAAGAATGGAGTGATTCATCCTTCTCCGGGTAGAAATTCATAAAGGTGTTCTTTGGGTGAGGGCTTTTGCCTTGATCTTGAACATGATGCTCTCTTATTCTGATGGATGGCCTTGGTGTAGTCTGAGATTTGTTTGTTGCATTGGTGATGGCAGGATGACCCCACACAGAGATATCTATCCTGAGAATGGCCCCTGTATTTTATCCTAACTTTTGATGATCTGCAAAGACTTTTTTTTTTTTGAGACAGAGTCTCAAGCTATTTCCCTGGATAGAGTGTCATGGCATCATAGCTCTCAGCAACCTCCAATCCTTGGGCTTAAGCGATCCTCTTGCCTCAGTTTTCCTATTTATAGAAGAGAAGGGGTCTCAATTTTTGCTCAGGCTGGTCTTGAACTCATGAGCTCAAGCAATCCACCCGCCTCAGCCTCCCAGAGTGCTAGCATTACAGGCGTGAGCCACCACACCCGACCTGCAAAGACTTTTTTCTAATATCTCCATTTTGAACCATCACTTTGGAAGAGAGAAGGCAATAAATGAAAAAATAAGTTTAGTTACAGTCTGAAATTTAACCACTTTTTTTTTTTTTTTTTTTTTAGAGGCAGAGTCTCACTTTATTGCCGTCAGTAGATTGCCGTGACGTCACCACTCACAGCAACCTCCAGCTCTTGGTTAGGGTGATTCTCTTGCCTCAGCCTCCCAAGTAGCTGGGACTACAGGCACCTGCCACAACACCCAGCTATGTTTCTTTTTTTGCAGTTTTTGGCCAGGGCTGGGTTTGAACCCGCCACCTCCGGTATATGGGGCTGGCGCCCTACTCCTTTGAGCCACAGGTGCCTCTCCCAGCTATTTTGTTGTTGTTGTTGCAGTTTGGCCGGGGGTAGTTTGAACCCTCCACCCTAGGTATATGGGGACAGCGCCCTACCCACTGAGGCACAGGCCCCGCCTGAATGTAGTTATTAATGCTTTTAATTACATGCTTAATTATGTTCTGTATTTGATGTCAATAACTGTTAAGTCATTCAGGCTCAGAAGAATTTTAATGGCTGATTCCCCACATATACCAAAACCCATCACGCCATACCACAAACAAATAAGCAACAAACTATAGGCCAATATCCTGATAAGTATAAATGCAAAAATTCTCAAAAAACTACTTACAAACTATATCTAGCTGTGCATTAAAAAGATCATTCACTACAATCAAGTAAGATTTATCCTATGGATGCAAGAATGGTTCAACATATGAAAATCAATAAACATGATATATCACATCAATAGAATGAAGAACAAAAACGTGATCATAGCAATAGCCACAGAAAAATCATTGGATTAAAATTCAACATTCCTTCATTAAGATACTCTCAACAAGTTAGGTATAGAAAGATCATATCTCAACCAAATTAAGGCCATATATGACAAACCCGCAGCAAACATCCTACTGAACTGGGAAAAGTTGAAAGTTATTCTTCTAAAATATGGAACAAGATAAAGATACCCACTTTTACCACTTTCATTCAACATAGTACTGAAAAGTCCTAGCAAGAACAATTACACAAAAGAAAGAAAGGGCATCCAAATTGGAAAGGAGACTGTCCCTATTTGTAGACAACATGATCTTTTATATAGAAAACTTTAAAAAGCTACAGCAAAACACTTAAAACTGATAAACAAATTCAATTAAGTTATAGGATACAAAATCAACATATATCCAGTAGTGTTTCCATACATCAACAACAACCTAGTGAGAAAAAAAAAATGAAGGAAGTAATTCAATTAATAAGCTACAAAGAACATCCTAGAAATAAATTTAACCAAGGAGGTGAAGTATATCTACAAGAAAAATTATAAAATACTGACAAAAGAAATTCAAAAGCACACAAAATATGGAAAGATAGCCCATGTTCATGGATTGGAAGATCAATATTGAGAAAATGACCATACTACTGAAAGAGATCTACAGATTTAATGTAATCCCCATCTAAATAACAATGCCATTCTTCACAGAAATCAAAGAAATTCTTAAAATTTATATGGAATCACACCCACAAAAATAAATAACCAAAGCAATCCTGAGCAAAAATAACAAAGCTGGAGGCATCACACTGCCAAACTTCAAAATATACTACTAAGCTATATTTACCAAACAACATGTTATTGGCATATAAACAGACATAGAGACCAATGGAACAAAATAGATAATGCTGAAATAAATCTGTGTATTTATAGGCAGACAAAGGTTTGCAACAAAGGTGTCAAGGGTATTCACTGGGAAAGGAATGGTTTCTTCAATATATGGTGCTGGGGAACTTGGAAATTCATACTCAGAAAAATGAAACTAGACCCTTATCTCTCATCATACACAAAAATAAGCTCAAAATGGATTAAAGACTTAAATGTAAAGCCCCAAACTATGGAGCTGCCAGAATAAAACATAGGGAAAATGCTTTGGGACATTGATCTGGGGAGAGATTTAATGGAGAGGACCTCAGAAGCACAGGTGACAAAAGCAAAAATAAACAAATATATCAAACTACAATACTTCTCTACAGCAAAGGCAGCAATCAATAGAGTGAAAGGACAATTGCAGAATGGGAGAAAATATTTGTGAACTATTCACCTGACAAGAGATTAATATCTATAATATACAAGGAACTCAACTACACAACAAACTCCCCAAAATAACCCAATTAAAAAGTGGGCAAAAAAAGTTGAAATGATATCTCTCAAAGGGATGCATATAAATGGTCAACAGGTATAGGAGAACGTGTTTAACATCACTACTCAGCAAAATGGAAATCAAAACCACAGTCAGGTATCATCTCACTTCAATTAGAAAACAAAATATAACAAACACTGTGAATATGTGAATAAAAGTCAAATCTATCAAGTATAGAACATAAGTGTCTTTTTTATTGTTGTCATTGCAGGTTGGCCGGGGATGGGTTTGAACCTGCCACCTTTGGTATATGGGGCCAGCGCCCTACCCACTGAGCCACAGGTACCGCCCAACATAAATGTCTTAACACAATAATTAAGTAAATGAGGTGAAAACTATATTAATTAGTTCCACGTAAGCACTCCAAATTATAAAAAAAAAGACACATTGTACCCCACAAATGCATAAATGTATTCATGATCTATGTGTATATGACTTAATAAAAGGAAAAAAAATTTAAAAAAGAAAAAAAAAGGGAATGGAAATTAGTAAGTCATTATGGAGAAGAGTATGGAGGTTCCTCAGAGAACTGAAAATAGAACTATCACATGACCCAGCAGTTCTAGTACATATGTGTATCCAAAGGTAAAAATATCAATATGTTGAAGAGATATACGCACTCCTATGCTTATTGCAGCACTATGACAATAGCCAAGGGCCAGGCTCAGCGGCTCACACCTATAATCCTAGCACTCAGGCGGGTGGATTGCCTGAGCTCAGGAGTTTGAGACTAGCCTGAGCTAGAGTGAGACCTCATCTCTAAAAAGAAAATAGACAGGCCTTGTGATGGGGGCCTGTAGTCCCACCTACTTCAGAGGCTGAGGCACGAAAATTTGAGGTGCTGTGAGCTGTGAAGTCATGGTGCTCTGCCAGGGTGACAAAGTGAGACTTGGTCTCAAAAAAAAAAAAAAAAAGAAAAGAAAAGAAAGAAAGAAAGTATAGAATTAACCTTTGCCCATTAACCAATGAATGAATAAAGTATGGTATATCTATATCTATATATATATAATAGAGTATAAAAATAATATAAATATAATAGAATACTACTTAGCCTTGAAAACGAACAAAATTCTGTCATTTGTGGCGACATGGATGAGCTTGGAGGACATTATGTAAAATGAAGTAAATCTGACACATAAAGATAAGTACTGCATTTTCTCATTTGTGGAAGCTAAACAAGTTGATCTCATAGAAGTCAAAAATAGAATAGTGGTTACTGGAGGGGGGAAAGGTCAGAGGGGAGGGGAGGGTAACCAAAAGTTGCTTAGAAAAAAATAACAGCCAGATAGGAGAAATAAGTTCTAGCACAGGATAGCACTAAAACGTGACTATAAAAATAATTTATTGTATATTTTCAAATAGCTAGAATAACAAATTTTGAATGTTTCCAACACAAAGAAATGATAAATATTTGAGGTGATGGATATGCTATTACCCCAATTTGATTCTTACAGATTTTATACATGTATTAAAATTGTATACTCCATGAATATGTAATACAATTAGGTATCAGTTAAAAAAATAGTAAAAGCAAAAAAAAAATCATAACTTTTCTAAGTATGATGTGTAAGAAATTTATTACCTAAACTTTTCTATTTCCAAAGTAGGTTTGGAGTACAATACCCAAACACCCAAGTGTTAGTTTTATTTAGCTGACATTTTAACTTTTTTTCTTTCACATAATTTCAGAATGTCAACAGAGAACATGAATTGGTTAACCTTAAAGAGAGCTATCTTTAGTGGCTTGAAATTTAAAGCACAAATAAATTAAGGGTGTCTTTGATAAACAAATGATGTGTCATTTGGGACAAATGCAATATGATCTGTGAGTTCATGCGACATAACCATCAGGACACCTCAGCCATTTCAGCATAGGTGGGTAGTTAAATTTCCAAGGTGGGTGTGTGTGTACATGGTAACCTTTGTTAATTCACCACTGCTTGGCCTCAGCCAAGCTTGTGCCTTTATATGTCCATCCGTCCGTCCTTTCTTTCTTTCTCTCTTTCTTTCTTTCTGTCTTTCTTTTCTTCATTTCTTTCTCTTTCTCTCTCTCTCTTTCTCTCTTTCTTTCTTTTTTTCTTTTTTTTTTTTTTTTGACTGAGTCTCACTTTGTTGCTCAGGCTAGAGTGCCATGAGGCCTGCCTATCTCACAGCAACCTCAAACTCCTGGGTTCAAGTGATCCTCCTTCTTCACCCTCCTAAGTAGCTGGGACTATAGGTGCCTGCCACCATGCCCAGATAATTTTTATATATTTTGTTTTTGAGACAGAGTCTCACTATGTTGCCTCAGTAGAGTGCTAGGACATCACAGCTCACAGCAAACTCTTGGGTTTTAGTGATTCTCTTGTCTCAGCCTCCTAAGTAGCTGGCACAATGCCGGGTAGTTTTTAGAGATGAGATCTTGCTCTGGCTTAAGCTGGTCTCGAACTTGTGAGCTCAGGCAATCCATTCACCTTGGCTTCCCAGAGTACTAGGATTACAGGCATGAACCACCATGCCCAGCCTAATTTTTCTATTTTTAGTAGAGACTGGGTCTTTTTCTTGTTCGGGCCGGTTTTAAACTCCTGAGCTCAAGCAATCCTCCTGCCTGGGTCTTCCAAAGTGCTACGATTATGGGCGTGAGCCACTGTGCTTGGACTCAGCTGTCTTTCTGTTAAAGGGATGGATGAATATATTCAGATTCTTCTCTAGACTGATCCATCTTTTGACCTATTGCTTACCTGTATCAGATGTTTGCTCACTAGGATCTCTGATTGTAATTGTGCTTTATTATCTGTCCCACCAGGGGAATGGACCCCAAGGCCCTGTCTTATTAATCCTACAGTCTGCTCAACTGTCCTGACCAACCATCAGTTAAAGAAATGTAAAATTTTTGTAACAAATTATCAAGTCGTGTTCCTTCACTGTGCCTCAGTTTCTACATTTGCTCACAGGGATTTCTAAGCTAACATTTTGTCCTGTTGTATATGTTGACCATATAAAGGACTGTTTTCAATAGTTGATTTGTTTCTAAAATAACCCAATTAACTGGAAGGAAAGACAGACAACATTAAAAACAGTTGTATTGTCTAAAAATTAATTGCAACTTAGTTGAAAATTGTCTTTTCTAAAAAAAGCTTTTTTAAAATTTTGGAATAATTTAATATGGGGGAAAGAAAGAAAAAGAAATGGAGAGAAGTAAGAAGAGAATTTCTGGGCAGCACCTGTGGCTCATTGAGCAGGGTGCCGGCCCCATATGCCAAAGGTGGCAGGTGCAAACCCAGCCCCGGCCGAACTGCAAAACAGAAAAATAGCTGGGCGTTGTGGCGGGCGCCTGTAGTCCCAGCTACTAGGGAGGCTGAGGCTACAGAATCGCCTAAGCCCCAGAGTTGGAGGTTGCTGTGAGCTGTGTGACG
>CAUYRH010000471.1:0-20278 GCA_963574655.1 Perodicticus potto
TCTTTCTGTTTTCTTAATGAAGGCTTCCAGTGTTATAAATTTCCCTCTTAGGACTGACTTTGCAGTTTCCCACAGGTTTTGATAATTTGTGTCTTTGTTATCACTTTGTTCCAAAAATGTGGTGATTTGCTTCTTAATCTCATCTTTGACCCAGCTATCATTCAGCCTAAGATTATTTAGTTTCTATGACTTTGTGTGAGTATGAGGATTCCTGTTGCTGTTGAGTTCAAATTTTATTCCATGGTGGTACAAGAAGATACAAGGAATAATTTATATATATATATATATTTTTTTTTTTTTTTTTTGACAGAGTCTCACTTTGTTGCCCTTAGTAGAGTGCCATAGCTTCATGGCTGACAGCCACCTCCAGCTCCTGGGCTTAGGCAATTCTCTTGTTTCAGCCTCCTGAGTAACAGGGACTACAGGTGCCCACCACAACACCCAGCTATTTTTTTGTTGCAGTTCAGCCAGGGCCGGGTTTGAACCTGCCACCCTTGGTATATGGGGCCGGCGCTCTACTCACTGAGCCACAGGCACTGCCCAATTTCTGTATTTTTAAATTTGATGAGGTTAGACTTGTGTCCTAGGATATGATCTATTTTGGAGGATGACCCATGGGCTGATGAGAAGAATGCATATTCAATTTTATTAAGGTGAAATATTCCGTAGAGGTCTGTAAAGTCCATTTGTTCTAGGGTCCGGTTTAAGTCTAATATTTCTTTGTTTAGTTTCTTCTTGGAGGATCTATCCAAAACTGTCAAAGGGGTGCCAACTATTATACTTCAGAAAGATATCAAGTTGTTCATATCCATTAGGGCCTGCTTTATGAATTGAGGAGCATTCTGGTAGGGTGCATAAATGTTAGTTATAGAAATCTCTTCATGTTGAATGTTTCCCTTGACAAATATGTAGTGACCTTCCTTATCTTTCTTTATCTTTGTTGGTTTAAAGTCGATTGTATCTGCTACTAAAATTGCAACCCCTGCTTTTTTTCTGGTTTCCATTTGCCTATATTATACAACTCCATCCCCTTCACCCTAAGTCTATTTTTATCTTTTAAGGTAAGGTTAGATTCTTGTATGCAGAAGATATCTGGTCTGAGTTTATGTATCCAGTCAGCCAGCCTGTGCCTCTTTAGAGGACAATTTAAACTGTTCACATTATTTGAGAGAATTGATAAGTCTGGTTGTGTTTTGTGGGTCATGATTTTCAGATGTCCAGAGGACAATTTTAATCCTTTTACCACTGTGGAAGTTGAGTTGTGTTCAAAAAATTTCTGAGTGGGCAGTGTCTGTGGCTCAAGGAGTAGGGTGCCAGCTCCATATACTGGAGGTGGTGGGTTCAAACCTGGCCCCGGCCAAAAACTGCCAAAAAAAAAAAATTCTGTGTGAGTTTACTTTGGAAGTAGAGCATTGCACTGGTCATTGTGGAGGATGACTCTCCAAATATCCTGGAGAGCTGGTTTAGTTATAGCAAATTTATTCAACATGTCTATGTCATTAAAGTATTTGCTTTCTCCATCACAAATGAAAGTCAGTTTAGCTGGATACAGGAGCCTGGGCTGGAAGTTGTCTTGTTTTAGGAGACTGAACTGAAAGATCTGTAGTCGTTCTGATACTTCTCCCTTTGTAGGTGATGCTTTTCTTATGTCTGACTGCTTGCAGAATGTTCTCCTTTGTCTTTACATTGGCAAAGTTAATCACAATGTGTCTAGGAGATGCTTTATTTGGATTGAGTCTTGTTGGGGTTCTGAAACTGTCTTCTATCTCTTGCAATGCTTGGGAAATTCTCCTCTAAATTCTCTTGGAGTAGAGCATCTGTACCTTTAGGGCAATCCTCTTGTCCTTCAGGAATTCCTATAGGATGAATGTTTGATCTTTTGGAGTAATCCCACAACTCTCTCAGGGAATGATCAGTTTTTGTTCTCCATTTATCTGCCACTTTGAGTGTTTGGGAATGTTCCAAAGCTTCGCCTTCAGTTTCAGAGATCCTTTCTTCTGCCTGGTCAACTCTATTACTGAGGGATTCTACTATATTTTGGAGTTCCTCAACTAACTTTTTCATTTCCTTGAGCTCTGCTATCTCTTTTCTCACTATGTCCATATATTTTAGACTTTGAATTCATTAATTTCTTGAGAAAACTTTAGAACTACTCTTTGGAATTCAATTTCTATCTTTTCTTCCATTCTATTTATCTAATTTGCAATTTATATTCTGAATTCAACTTCTGAGATTGCTGCCATTTGTCTATGCATGGTATCTTCAGTAGTATCTCCTTTGTCATTTCTTGGGAGGGTTGATCTACTCTGGTTATTAATGTTGCCAGAGTTCTTCTGTTGGGTCTGCACCATGTTTATTTTCCACAATTTGGTTATTAGAACTGGTAGGGTGAGATTGAATTGGGGTTTCCAGGTAGTAGAGATAGCCCCTTACCAAAGCTCTAGGCTTTGTAATTGTGGTCTATCTCCTACAACCTTACAAAGGCCCCTTTCAGAGTTTTGGCTGGAGACTCTGAGGACCTACTTGTGAGATAGCACAAGCTAGCTGTTTTGATATCAGCCAACCTCACCCCTATTCTAGGAAACCACAGCATTAGGTTTAAATCTCATCTGTGAAGAGACCCCAACAGCTGCAGTGCCCAGACACCACTCTTCAGTTCCTTTCCTCTACAGGAAAAGATGGTCAACCTAAGAATGTCCCCAGTGGACATCCCCAGATATGGGTTCCAATTAAATTGTCTCAGGCAGTGCAAATCCTGCTCAACAGAGAGGGATTCAAGGGTCTCCAACAACACAGTTGGAGCCAGGGATTCACACTCCCACCCACCAGACTCAATCCACACTCTTATGTGCTTTTCTACTCATAGGCCCAATTGGAGCTAGGGGCCATGCCTCTGCCTACTGGTCTCAGCCTACACGCAGCTAGCCTCTGCTTGCCAGACCAGTTGGAGTCAGGGGACCACGCCCCTGCCTGCCAGTCTTAGTCCACTGCCTGGCAAGCCTCTGTTTTCAGGCTCTGTTGGAGTCAGGGCACGAATCCCTTCTCTGGTCTCAGTCCACACCCAGCTAGCCTCTGCTTGCCAGACCAGTTGGAGTCAGGGGACCACGCCCCTGCCTGCCAGTCTCCGTCCACTGCCTGGCAAGCCTTTGTTAGCAGGATCTGTTAGAGTCAGGGCACTGACCCACCCACAGGTCTCAGTCCTTACCCGGGAAGCCTTGCTCACCAGCCCCCCTAGAGACAGGGGACCACGCCCTAGCCCTCAGGTCTTGGTTCACACCCAGCAAGCCACTACTCAAGGGTTCTGTTGGAATCAGAGGACCACACCCTTGCTCTCAGGTCTCAGTTCACACCTAGCAAGCCTCTGCTTACAGGCCCAGCAGGGGCTGGGACCAGCCCAGACTGCAAAACTCAGTCCACACAGGGCAACCACTCTCCTGCTGTGGGTGCCATCAGAGCCAGGGGTTCTGCACCCCGTCCTGCAAAACAGCCCAAACTGAGGGTCAATACCAACACTGGCTGGGCATAGTCATAACCCGGAGACTGCTCCTCCTCCCACCAAGTGTCCCTTTCTTCCCACACCCTCTTTCTTCCCCATTAGTCACAGATTCTGTCCTGATTTGGGGGTCTACACTATGCCCAGATCTCTCAGGACAAGACCAAATACTTTGTGCTCTGCAGGGGGCAGAACTTCATACTGCCATGCGAGGGGGAAGGGTGGACTGTGAGTTTGGACTTGTGTGGGAAAATATCTGTTTAATTTTATACCTGGCAGGGTGGTGTCTAGGTTCATAAGTGGAACTCCTTGGAGAAAGAGACCTGGAATTTAGCAGCTCTCTCCAGTGAGGTAAAATGAGAGGTCTTTTGTCCCCTGCTCGTTCACAGATAGCCTGTGGCAGGCCTCCTACTTGGGGGAGGAGCCTTCCATCCTCTAGTCGATAGGCTTTGCACCTGAAATTTGTTTTATTGAATGCTCTTCCATGGAGTTACAGCTTGCCAAACTTCTTTCTTGGCTTAGCTCCCCAACTTTGGCTTCATAGAGTCCGATTCCATCCAGTTTTTCTTCCTCTGCTCAGGAGCCTCTGCCAAGGGTTGCTACCAGTTAGCCATCTTCCCAGAATTCAATAAATTTCTCAAATGAAAACTAAGATATACCACCTTTTTTGATATCTTACATGATTTTATTTTAAATTTTTAATATAATTTTATTATTATTATTTCTTTTTTTCTGATCTGTTTTATTCATCAATATGTATTCCATTTATGGGACAGAGCCCCACTCAGAGGCCTGGGCTGGGGGTGCCACACCATTGGCCAGGCTCAAGGAGACCTTGATCCGCTAGTGTTTGGCCTTTGGAAGGATGCTAGTGGTAGGTCCCCACTGCAATGAACTGCTGGGTTTTTTTCTTTTATTTTTTCTTCTATATTTGGTGGAGGTAGAGTCTTGTATCTGTTCACTGTGATAAGGAGCTTTTGACCTCAGGAGACCACCCAACCCAGAGGCTGAGAATTTCCCCAGAGGCTGGGAATCGTGTCTGTGGGCCAAAGCACACTGCTGAACAGCACTATTACTCTTCTCTTTCTTTATGTTCTTCTATTATTTTTGTCAATCTTTCCTTTTACGCTCCTTTAAATTTCCTCTTTTTCTATCTTTTCTCCACTCTTGCTCTTCACTATTCTCTTCCTTTTGGTACTATATCAAAAAGACATTTCAACACCTAAGGACAGAGAGAAGGTAATTTAAAGAGAAGGAGGAAGTGAAAAGAAAAAGTAGGGTAAGGAAGCAGGTAAGAAGAAAACACTCATGAGGAGGAACCAACAGAAAAATCCTGGCAACATGAAAAACCAGAACAGAGCAAACACCCTCCCCCCGAAGGGTTCATCAGGTAGCTACTTCAGAGGATTCCAACTATAAAGAAATTTTAGAGGCATAAGTGGGGGGGAAGAAAGATAGCAAACTAGAAGCAGCTTTCACTTGAGGCGCCCATTCAGAAAGAGAGGTATTAGACAAAAGTGGACTCACTGAAGCTGCAGGTGAGGAAAAGAGCATAGAAGGATGATAGACAAGTGCACATAATCTCTGCTGAGACAAGCTGAAGACATCAAAATCCAGGTACATAGCCCATCAACAAGTGGGAAACCCCTCCCCCAAGCTGGAGGACTGTTGTGGGCTCTCTGCAAGTGAGCAGGGAACAGAAGACCTTACATATTACCCCACAGGAGAGAGATGCTAAACCCTCAGCCTCCTCCTCCAGGGAGGTCCAACCTGGGAGCACAGCTGTCATCCTGCCTGGCATAAAAGCAATCAAATATTTTCCCCACAATTCTGAACACACAGTTCACCCTTCTACCCAGCCCAGCTGCTTGAAGGTCTATGCCTCACAGAGCTTGGATTGTTTGTTGAATTCTCTGAGAGGCCTCAGCATTGTGTGGGCCACTGAACATCTGCATGAAAACAGTGACGTGAGAGGAAGAAAGGGGGTATGGGGAGAAAGGGATGTGTGAGGATAGAATGATGCATGGAGAAAGCAAGGTGGGTGTAAAGGCATTGTTATTCCAGATCTGACTTTGGTGGGTGAACTTCTCTGACTTTCTTACTCATCAGAGGGGACCCGGCTCCATCCCCAAGGGTTTACCAGATGGAATTCCTGTGGATTTATACTTTCTGCATGCTTGAAACTTTTTGTTTGTTTGGTGTAATTTGTTTGTGTTATTCTTTTTTAAAATTATTTATTAAATCATAACTGTGTACATTAATGGTTTGATGAGGTACAATGTGCTTGTTTGATATTCAATGTGGGGACAGCATCTGTGGTTCAGTGAGTAGGGTGCCAGCCCCATATACTGAGGGTGGTGGGTTCCTACCTAGCCCTGGCCAAAACTGCAACAACAACAACAAAATGATATACAATGTGGAATGGTTACATCTAACTGATTAAAAAAATCATCTCCTCGCTTATTTATTTCTTGTGGTAAGACATTCATACTCTATGCTTAATAGTTTAGAAATGTATCATTGCATTATGCACGTTACGTTAGGTCACCCTAAATACCCTCTTTCCTTTTGGCCTCCCCCTCCTCTCTCCTCTCCTTCCTCTTCTCTCCTTCTTTCTGGACTATAGTTATGTTTTACCATTCCTATGAATGTGTAGGTGACTATATACTGATTTCATAGTAGTATCAAATACATTGTATACTTTTTTCCCCCATTCTTGAGATACTTTACTAAGAAGAATATGTTCCAGCTCCATCCAGGTAAACATAAAAAATGTAAAGTCTACATGATTTTTATGGCTGCATAGTATTCCATGGTGTACTTATACCACAATGTGTTTATCCATTAATGGGTTGATGGGCACTTGGGCTAATTGAATTAGTGGGCAATTATGAATTGGGCTGCAGTAAACATTCTGGTGGAAATGTCTTTGTTGTAAAATAATTTTTGATCATCTGGATATATACCTAACAGGGGGAATGCAGGATCAAACGGTAGGTCAACTTTTAGTTTTTGAGTGTTCTCCAAACTTCTTTCCAAAAAGGGAGAATTAACTTGCATTCCCACCAACAGTGTAGAAGTGTTTCCATCTCTCCGCATCCATGCCAACATCTATAGTATTGGGATTTTGTTATGTGGGCTAATCTTAATGGAGTTAGATGACATCTCAAAGTAGTTTTGATTTGCATTTCCCTGATGATTAAAGATGACAAGCATTTTCTCATGTGTTTGTAGGACATGCACCTGTCTTCTTCAGAGAAGTTTCTGTTCAAGTCTTTTGTCTACATAGAAATGGGATTATTTGTTCCTTTCCTATTGATTAGTTTGAACTCTCTGTGGATTCTAGTTATCAGACCTTTGTCAGAAGCATAACCTGAAAATATCTTTTGCCATTCTGAAGGCTGTCTGTTTGATCTATCTACTGTGCTCTTGGCTGTGCAGAAGCTTTCTTGTTTGATCAGATCCCAGTAACATATTTTTGGCTTCAATTCCCAGAGGGGTCCTCCTCATAAAATGTTCTCCCAGTCCAATTTTTTAAAGCATTTTCCCTGAACTCTTTTCTAAGATTTTTACAGTTTTGTATCTTAAGTTTAGATCTTTTATCCAGTGAGAATCAATCTTTGTTAATGGTGAGAGATGGAGCTCCAGTTTTATTATTCTACAGGTCGCCAGCCAGTTCACCCAGCACCATTTGTTAAATAGGGAGTCTTTCTCCTAGTGAATGTTTTCGACAGGTTTGTCAAAGACTAAATGACTATAAGTGTTTGGGTTCATCTCTTGGTTCTCTATTTTGTTCCATAAATCTACCTCTCTATTTTTGTGCCAGTACCAGGCTGTTTTGATCACTATAGATTTATAGTATAGCCTGAAGTCTGGTAACATGATAGCACCTAATTTGTTTTTATTTCTGAGTAGTGTATTTGCTATTTGAGGCTTATTGTGATTCCATATAAAATGAAGCACTATTTTTTCAAGCTCTTTAAAGTATGACAATGGTGCTTTAATAGGGATTGCATTAAATCTGACTATTGCTTTGGGTTATATAGACATTTTAACAATGTTGATTCTTCCCAGCCATGAGCATGGTGTGTTTTTCCATTTGCTAACATCTTCAGCTATTTCTTTTCTCAGAGTTTCATAATTCTCTTTATAAGGATCTTTCATGTCTGTTGTTAGATAAATTCCCAGGTATTTAATCTTCTTTGGCACTACTGTAAAAGGAATAGAGTCCTTGATTATATTTATTCAGCTTGACTATTGTTGGTATATATAAAAGCTACTGATTTGTTAGTATTTATCTTGTATCCTGAGATACTGCTGTATTCCTTGATCACGTCCAAGAGTATTGTAGTTGAGTCTCTGAGATTTTCCGGGTATAGCATCATATCATGTGTGAAGAGTGAGAGTTTGATCTCCTTTGATCCCATTTGAATATCCTCGATCCCCTTCTCTTGCCTCATTTTGATGGCTAGAACTTCCATTACTATGTTGAATAGCAGTGGAGACAATGGGCATCCTTGCCTATTTCTAGATCTGAGTGGAAATGTTTTCAATTTTACTCCATTCAGTATGATATTGGTTGTGGGATTGCTATATATGGCCTCTATCAGTTTAAAAAATGACCCTTCTAAGCCTATTTTCTTTTTTTTTTTTTTTTTTTGAGACAGAATTTCCCTTTGTCACCCTAAGTAGAGTGATGCAGAGTCACAGCTCACAGCAACCTCAAACTCTTAGGCTTAAGCGATTCTCTTGCCTCAGCCTTCCAAGTGGCTAGGACTACAGGCACCCACCACAACATCCAGCTATTTTTTTGTTGCAGTTGCCATTGTTGTTTTAGCTGGCCCGGGCTGGGTTCGAACCTGCCAGCCTCGGTGTATGTGCCTGGCGCACTACCCACTGAGCTACAGGTGCTGCCTAAGCCTATTTTCTTGAGTGTTCTGATCATGAAAGGGTACTGGATATTATAAAAGGCATTTTTTACTGCATCAACTGAGAGAATCATGTGGTCTTTGTTTTTTTTATTTTATTTATGTGATGTATTGTATTTATGGATTTATGTACATTGTACCAGTCTTGTAACCCTGGGATAAAACCTCCTTGGTTATGGTGTATAATTCTTTTGATGTTCTGTTGAATTCTGTTTGCTAGGATATTATTGAATATTTTTGCATCAATATTCATTTGAAACTCTTTGAACGCTTTCTCATGTGTAGTGATTTTAGTGCCCGGGACAATCTGATTAGAACTATTGATCTGGGTTGTTCACATGGGAATCCTCTAAGCGGTGGTTGTTTTATAGGGGAAAGGAACAGATTCTTCTCTACCTGTTGCCAGTGGGGGGCAGGGTGCCACAGTTGTTTGTATCTCTCCCCAGTTGAGATTTCAGCCTAATACCTCGACTTACTAGGATTGAATAGGAGCAGGCTGACATCAAGACAGAGCCAGCTTGCATTTTCTCACCAAACAGGTCATTAGAGTCTCTGGCTGCAGCTTTGAAAGGGACCTTGGTAAGGCTGAGGGGGAAAAGCCACAATCACAAGCCCTAAAACATTGGTAAACAACTGGTTAGCTCTAATTCCTGGGGCCTCCAATATAGTCTCAACCCACCAGTTTTAATTGCCATGTTGTGGAAAATATTCATGGGGAGGAATGAGCAGAAGAACTCTGGCAACATGAATAATCAGAATAGACCAATACCCGCAAGGGAAGACAAAGGAGATACAACAGAAGATGACATTCATAGAGAAATGTCAGAATTCACATATGGATAGCAATTAAGATGAATGGAATGAAGGAAAATATGGAAATAGAAATCCAAAAAATAGTTCAAAAGTTGTCATAGGAAATTAATGAATTCAAAAACAAAATCACCAAGGATATGGACATAATTAGAAAATATATAACAGAGCTTAAGGAAATGAAAATGGCATTTGAGGAGACTTGAAATATGTTAGAATCTCTCAGTAATAGAGCTGAGCAGGGAGAAGATAGGATTTCAGAGATTGAAGACAAGTCTTTTGAATAATCCCAAGTATTCAGGGATTCAGAAAAGAAAATAACAAGAACAGAACATTCCTTGAGAGAATTGTAGGATCATTCCAAAAGATCAAATATCTGACTTATGGGAATTCCTGAAGGAAAAGAGGATGGTTCTAAAGGTACTGAAGCTCTACTATAAGATATTATGGGGTGAATTTCTCAAACATGGCAAGAGATACAGACATCCAGGTGGTAGATAATTCCATAACTCCAGTAAGACTCTATCCAAATAAAGCATCTCCTGGACACATTGCAATTAACTTTGCCAAAGTTAATATGAAAAAGAAAATTCTGCAAGCAGCCAGGTATAAGAAAAGTCTTATCTACAAAGAGAAAAATATTAGTTTCACTGTAGGTCTTTCAGCTGAGAGTATTCAAGCCAGAAGAGGATGGTCATCAACCTTTAAACTTCTAAAACAAAACAACTTTCAACCCAGGATGCTGTATCAAGCTAAACTCAGTTTCATTTGTGATGAAGAAACCAAACACTTTTCTGATATCAGTATGTTGAGGAAATTTGCCATAGCTAGATCAGCTCTCCAGAAACACTCAGACCCATTTTTCCATAATTTCCAACACATGGTTTACCTATAAAGTAAACTCACCTAGAATTTAAACAACAAATCCTAGATTCCATAGTGGTGAAAGTACACACCATTGAAAAATATGCACACCATTGAAAAACAAGATGGCCAAAACACTAATATACCCATAAATTCTCTCAATTAATGTGAATGGCAGAAAATTTCCTTTAAAGAGGCACAAGTTGGCTGACTGGATATAAAAACTCAGGCCTACAAGAGATAATCATCTTAGATCAACTGATACAGCAAGACTTAGGATTAAGGGATGGTCATCTATACCACAGGCAAATGCAAATAAGAAAAAAAATCAGGGTTGCAATCTTATTTGCTGATACAATTGAATTTAAACCAGCAAAAATAAGGAAAGACAAGGATGGACACTTCATATTTGTCAAGGGAAACATTCAACATGAAGAGATTTTAATAATTAACATTTATGTGCCCTACTTGAATGTTCCTCAATTTATAAAGCAAACCATAATGGATCTGAACAATATGATATCTTCCTGCACTACAATAGTAGGCATCTTTAACACTCCTTTGGCAGTTTTGGATAGATCCTCCAAGAAGAAACTAAACAAAGCTATAATAGACTTAAACTGTACCCTAGAACAAATGGACATAATAGACATTGACAGAACATTTCATCCTAACAAAACTGAATGCAGGCTTGGCACCTGTGGCTCAAGTGGCTAAGGTGCCAGCCACATACACCTGAGATGGTAGGTTCGAATCCAGCCCAGGCCTGCCAAACAACAATGACAGCAGCAACCAAAAAATATCCGGGCATTGTGGTGGGTGCCTGTAATCTCAGCTACTTGGGAGGCAGAAGCAGGAGAATTATTTGAGCCCAGGTTTTGGAGGTTTCTGTGAGCTGTGATGCCACAGCACTCTACGCAAGGTGACAGCTAGAGGCTCTGTATAAAAACAAACAAACAAACAACAACAAAAAAAACCCCCCAAAAAAACAAAACAAGAAAAACTGAATGCACATTCTCCTCATCAACCCTTGGATCATCTGCCAAAATTGACCATATCATAGGTCGCATGTCTAACCTGAGCAAATTTAAAAGAATACAAATTATTCCTTGTTTGTCCTCAAACTATCATGGAATAAAACTTGATCTTAACTGCAACAGAAACCTTCATACTCAAACAAACTCATGGAAACTAATTAACCTTATGCTGAATGATAGCTGGGTTAAAAACAAGATTAAGAAGGAAATCAACAGACTTTTGGAACAAAACAATAATGAAGACAAACTATCAAAAACCTGTGGGATACTGCAAAGGCAGTCGTTAGAGGGAAGTTTACAGCATTAGAAGCCTTCATCAATAAAACAGAAAGAGAGCAAGGCAGCACTGTAAGGGTCCATCTCCAGCAACTGGAAAAGGAAGAAAAATTCAGTCTCAAACCCAGCAGAAGAAAAGAAATAACCAAAATTAGAGCAGAACTAAATGAAATTGAAAACAAAAGAATTATTCAGAAGACCAGCAAAACAAAAAGTGGGTTCTTTGAAAAGATTTATAAAATTTATCAACCTTTGGCTAGACTAACCAGAAACAGAAAAGTAAAATCTGTAACAACTTCAATCGAAAATGATAAAGGAGAAATGACAACTTACACACAGAAATTCAAAAAATCCTCAATGATTACTCCAAAACACTCTATTGTCAGAAATATAAAAATCTGGAGGATATGGACCAATACTTGGAAGCATGCCACCTTCCTAGACTCAACCAGAAAGAATTAGATATTTGAATAGACCTATATCAACCACTGAAATAGCAATAACTATACCAAATCTCCCAGAAAAGAAAAGTCTGTTGGGCAGCACCTGTGGCTCAGTGGGTAGGGTGCTTGCCCCATATACCAAGGGTGGCAGATTCAAACCCAGCCCCAGCCAGCTAAAACAGCAATGACAACTGCAACAACAACAACAAGCTGGGCATTGTGGCGGGTGCATGTAGTCCCAGCTCTTGGGAGGCTTAGGCAAGAGAATTGCGTAAGCCCAAGAGTTGGAGGTTGCTGTGAGCTGTGATGCCATAGCACTCTACCGAGAATGACATAGTGAGAGTCTGTCTCATTAAAAAAAAAGAAAAGAAAAGTCTGTTACCAGAGGGTTTCATAACAGAACTGTGCCAAACCTTCAAATAGGAACTAGTTCCTATATTACATAAACTCTTCCAAAAGGAAGGAATCCTCCCCAACACATTCTATGAAGCAAATATCACCATGATCCCCAACCAGGAAAGGACCCAACAAAGAATGAAAACTATAGGCCAATATTTTTAGTGAATTTTGATGCAAAAATATTCAATAAGATCCTAGAAAACAGAATTCAACAACATATCAAAAAATTATACACCACAATCAAGTTGGTTTTATCCAAGGGTTACAAGGTTGGTTCAACATATGTAAATCTATAAATATAATACACCACATAAATAAAATTAAAAACAAAGACCATATGATTCTATCAATTGATGCAGAAAAGGCTTTTGATAATATTCAGCATATTTTCATGATTAGAACACGTAAGAAAATGGGCTTACATGGGACATTTCTTAAACAGAGGCTATCTACAGTGAACCCTCAGCCAATATCATAATGAATGGAGTAAAATTGAAAACATTTCTACTGGAGTCTGGAACTAGACAAGGATTCCTATTGTCACCACTGCTATTCACTACTGAAAGGTTTGTCCATCACTATTAGGCAAGAGAAGGGGATCAAGTGTATTGGGTCAGAGGAGATCAAACTCTCACTCTTCACAGATGACATGATCTTATACCTGGGAAACCCCAGGGACTCAACTACAAAGCTCTTAGAAATGAACAAGAAATATAGTAGCATCTTAGGATACAAAATCAATACTTACAAATCAGTAGCTTTTATATATACCAACAATAATCAAGTTGAAAAAATAGTCAAGGACTCTATTCCTTTTACAGTAGTGCTAAAGAAGATGAAATATCTGGGTTACCTAACAAAGGACATGAAAGATCTCTGTAAAGGGACCTATGAAACTCTGAGAAAGTAGCTAAATATGTCTGGGAAGAATCAATATTGTTAAAATGTCCATACTACCCAAAGAAATCTACAGATTTAATGCAATCCCTATGAAAGGAACAATGTCATACTTTAAAGAACTTGAAAAAAATAGTATTTCATTTTTTATGGAATTGAAAAAACTCTGACTAGCCAATATAATTCTTAGAAATAAAAACAAATCTGGAGGTACCTCAATGCTAGACCTAAAGTTATACTAAAAATCTATAATGACCAAACAGCATGGTACCAGCATAAAAATAGAGACATAGGTCTATAGAATAGAATAGAGAATCTAGAGATGAACCCAGCCCAATAAAATAATTTGATTTTTGACATGCCTAACAAAAACATACATTGGGGAAAAGAATCTCTATTTAACAAATGGTGCTGGGAGAACTGGGGAGCAACCTGCAGAAGAGTGAAACTGGACCCACACCTCTCACCATGCACAAAAATTGATTCTCAATGATTAAAAGATTTAAATTTAAGACATTAAACTATAAAAATACTAGAAGAGAGTGCAGAGAAAACACTTTAAGATATTGGCCTGGGAAAATATTTTATGAAGAACACTCCCCTGGCAATTGAAGCAACACCAAAAATATATTACTGGGATTTGATCAAGCTACAAAGCTTCTGCACAGCTAAGGGCACTACAACAAAAGCAAACAGACAGCTTTCGGAATGAGAGAAGATTCGTGCATATTATGATTCCAGCAAAGGTCTGATAACTAGAATATACAGATAACTTAAATTAATCAATAAGATCAAACAACCCCATTTCTTTGTGGGCAAGAGCCTTGAACAGAAACTTCTCTGAAGATGACAAATGGCCAAAAACATATGAAAAAAATCATCATCTGTAATCATCAGAGAAATGCAAATCAAAACCATGTTGAGATATCACCTAACTCCAGTAAGATTAGCCCACATCAAAAAGTCCCCCAAACTTCAGATGTTGGCATGGATGTGGAGAAAAGTGAACACTTCTTCACTGCTGGTGGGATTGCAAACTAATACAGCCTTTTTGAAAAGAAGTATGGAGAATTCTCAAGGATATAAAAATTGACCTTCCATTTGATCCTGCAATTCTATTGCTACATATCTACCCAGAGGAATAAAAATCATTTCCCCTGTGGGAAGGCCCTTGGCATCAGCAGTGGGGCAGATGCTGGTAGCCCTGCAGGAGCCACAGATAGGTCCTGGTAGATATAGACACTGATTCTGAACTAGCCTTTGCTTACCTGGTAGAAGACATAAATGCTTAGAGTGCTATAGAAGAACCAGAACAGAAGATACTGCCTGAATTTGGATGGCCATCCATCATTTCTTCACACCAAGGAACATACTGTACAGCCCATAATGTCCAATGATGGGGATAGAGATAGATATCATCCTTAGAGTAATAGTTTGAAAAAGAAGTGGTACCAGCAATTAAAGGGTTAGTTATCCAAATGGGGAGAAAAAAAGACATGAAGGGCTGGTTTACACACATTCCTGAATATATGCTCACATTCACCATGCATGAGACTAAAGAAATATCTCCACTAGATATGCCTAGTTTTCTGGCAGATCTGAGGAATAGGGGGGTGGGAAAGGATGCTGGTATGACTATGTTATTCATGCCAAGGGAGGAAAACACTGATATGATGACTATAATTTTTTATTTCTTCCTCACATCACCACACCATTTTCTTTTTATACACCTACCTGATGCAATGGTCACTGGACCAGCAATGAAACTATAAGTTCTAGAAGTAGGATGATTCCTAAAAAACAAACAAATTAAAAAAAAATTATGTCAGAATTCCTATGGGCCTGGTGGGGTGGGGGGGTGAGTTGTTCTTTGCTTCATTTGGTAAAATTGGAGTTTACAGTTAATGCAGTTGTATTGCCTTCTGGCAAAAAAAGCCCACTAATTCTATATCCATGTAACTTAACCTTATCTGAATGGGAATGGATGAGGAGGAGGCACTTTCTAGATTAGTATTGCTGCTTTCAGTCTAGACAAGCACAGGTTGGCTGAATCTAATGTCTCTTACAAAGGAGGAAAAGTTTGGGTACAAATGAAGAGAAGAAAGAATAGTAGCTAAAGGTAAAGGAATGAACAAGTGGACTATGTGATTGTAGGTAGTTATGTAGGAAAAGCTCTCTTGGGGAAGGAGGACAACAGTGGAGCCCCCAAGGCTGCCATCTTGGTGTCACCCACCTTAATTTTGTCCCAAGTGATTTCTCACACCTGGGGAGGAGAGACCACCCTACAAATCTACCTATAAGAACTTAGCGTGCCATCAGAGGCAAGTTGGCCGACTGGAACCAGCTTTCCACAGAGGCTCCCATCCAGAAGGAGAGTTAAAGGACAGAAGTTTAGCAAGTAAACTGATGGTTTGGAGCTGAGCCAAGAGAGAAGGTTAAAAAATGCACATCAACCCTGCTGAGGTGAGCTGCAACCCCAAGGAAACAAACACTAAGTTCAAAATCCATCACCAAGCAGATGGGAGTCCCCTCCCCCATGAGAACAGCTTGCAGTATACTCTATACAAACAAGCAAGCAGAGTTCAGATCTCCTCTTATTATATCCCACAGGAGAGACCCTCTAAAACCAGGAACTCCTTCCCCAGAGAGGACCTACTAGGGTGCGATGGCACTCTCCTGTCAGGCATAAAGCTGTATATATTCTCTACCTACAAATCTGAACTTCCAGCACTCCCCTCCACGCTCACTCTGTGGTCTGGAAGCCTGTCTCCCATGGAGTCCACATTCTTGGGCATTTTCTTGAGAGGTGTGGACAAGGCATGTACTGTTGCAGGTCTGAACTGATTCTGTGGCATGGGTTTAAAGAGAAAACAGTGGACTGAGACAGAGAGGAAGAAGCAGTGCCCTGTGGCACAGAGCAGCAGAGGCAGCAGCGGGAACAATAGGGCTCACACCCCTGGGGTATTTTGGAGAGACAGTCACCACCTCAGTTGGCAACCAGAGAAAACCAGGCCTCTAATCCCGTGGCAGCTGCTGGTGGAACAGATTTGGGATGGACACGCAGGCCCAATGAATAAAGGGTATGCCTGAAGCAGTACCTGCCCAGGCAGGGCGCAACAGGGACAGAGACAAGAATATGCATGTGCAGAGATGGCATACTCCCAGGGTGGGGCTCAGAAGTGCTGCTTTAGTGAGCCTAAGAAGCACCCGGCCCCCAGGGAACATAGCTGAGACAAAAGTAGGTGCAGCAACAGCACCAGCCCAGGGAGAAATAGACACTGAGAGCTCTGTGCAAGTACCAGCCCAGGGAGAGGCAGGAACTGAGAGCTGAATGTGAGCTTTAACCACACCCACCCCAACACAGAGTGCAGCCAAGATGGAGAGGCTAGTTCTGTGAGAATTGGCACAAAGGCAGTGGCACAGGGTGGGGCTGAGCCACAGTTTCTGTAAACTCAAACAGAGCCAGGCCCACAGGGAAATATAGTTGGGACAGAATCAGAAATTCTCCCAGAATACAAGTGGCAACAACATCAATCTGGGGTGGGCCTGGAACTGAGTGAACTGCCCCAGCTTCCATTAAGCACCCGAGCTTGTCAAGTTTCAGCTCCTCCTGCCAGCTGGTGGCACAGTGCGGTGGTCTGGCCAAGGATACATAGATCTCCCTGTGGCTCAGGCAGGCACAAACCCCTGAAGCATCAGCTCATTGGAAGGAACTGGGTCACAGCCCTACCAGTGACTGGGTGTGACAGAGGTGCAAGGTGGGGAAGGAGGCATCCACCTTCCTGGATTAATTCATTACCTGGATGGGTCTTTCTGACCCCACAGAGCACTGGAGTGAGTCATATTCAAGTTGCCAGCAGACTCTTGCTTTCTAATTGCTAGAGACCTTTTGAACTCTCTCACTTGAGACTGGGTGCTGACTGGGACAATTGCTTTGGAACTCTTGACCTGGGCCAATCAGCTGAGGACTATCCAAAGTGCTACCCTTGGTGTGTGGTTATGGGAAGATTTTATTTTCCTTTTCCAGTTGTTGCTTATGGGGGGGCAGGGTGACTTAGTTGCTGCTATTTCTCCACAGCTGAAACTTCAACCCAGAGTTACTAATTCACTAGGATTGGACAGAGACCAGCTGAAAACAAGACAGAGCCACTTAGCCCCACCACACCAAGCATGTCCCCAGTGACTCAGGCTGTAGCATTGTATGGGTCCTTTGCAAAGCCATAGGAGAAAAGGTACAGACACCAATAACAGGTCTGGGGCAAAGGGCTGGTTAATCCCTACTTCAGGAGCCCCCAACCCAATTTCAACTTATCTGCTCATCTAGCCAAATGGTGTAAAACTTTCATGGGGCAGAATCAGCAGAAAAACCCTGGCAACATGAATAATCAGAGTAGATCAACTCCCCCAAGTAATGACATGGCAGACACACCAGAGGATCCCATTCATAAACAAATGGCTGAGATGTCAGAAATAGAATTCAGAATTAGGATTGCAAATAAGATGAACAGAATGGAGGTAAAGTTGAAATTAGAAATTTAAGGAGCATTTCAAAAGTCGTCTCAAGAATTCAACGAATTCAAAGACAAAATGACTAAAGATTTTGACAAAGTGAGGCAAGAACTTGCAGCCCTCAAAGATGTTAGAAATACAGTAGAATCCCTCAGTAAAAGAATGGAGCAGGCAGAAGAAAGCATTTCTCACATTGAAGACAAAGCTTTTGAATGCTCCCAAAGGCTCAAAAAAGAAGAGAAGTGGAGAGCAAAAATGGATCATTCTCTCAGAGAGCGCTGGGATAATTTGAAGAAAACTAATATTCACCTTATAGGAATTCCTGAAGGCAACGAGGTAGCTTTGAAAAGCACAGAGGCTCTTCTTCATGAGATAATAAAGGAGAATTTTCCAGACATGCCAAGAGATTCTGCAATTCAGATAGCAGACAGTTTCAGAACCTCAGCATGACTCAACTAGAATAAGACAACTCCTAGGTGGGCAGCTCCTGTGGCTCAGTGAGTAGGGCACCAGCCCCATATACCAAGGGTGGCAGGTTCAAACCCGCCCCGGTCAAACTGCAACAAAAAAATAGCCAGGCGTTGTGGCAGGTGCCTATAATACCAGCTACTCGGGAGGCTGAGGCAAGAGAATCACCTAAGCCCAGGAGTTGGAGGTTGCTGTGAGCTGTGTGATGCCATGGCACTCTACTGAGGGAGATAGAGTTTTAAAAAAGAAAAAGACATATTCTAGGTGCATTATAATTAACTTCAGCAAAGTTAAAATGAAGGAGAAAATTCTGCAAGCAGGCAGACGTAAGAAAATCATAACCTACAAGGGGAAGAATATTAGAATGACTGCAGATCTCTCTGCTGAAACTTTTCAAGCTAGAAGAGGGTGGTCATCGACTTTTAATCTCCTAAAACAAAATAACTTTCAACCCAGGATCCTGTATCCAGCAGAACTGAGTTCCACTTATGATGGAGAAATTAAATACTTTAATGATATGCACATGTTGAAGAAATTTGCCATAACTAAACAAGGTCTCCAGGATATTCTCAGACCTATTCTCCATAAGGAGCAGCACAATCCTCTACTTCCAAAGTAAACTCACTAAGAAACTTTTGATCAAATTCCAACTTCCACAGTGGTGAAAGGATTAAAAATACCCAGTGGACATTCAAAAAACTCAATACTCAAAATTCTACAAGGCTTATCAATATTTACAATTAATGTGAATGGCTTAAATTGCCCTATAAAGTGGCACAGGCTTGAGGACTGGATATAAAAACTCAGGCCAGATATCTGCTGAATACAAGAATCTCATCTTACCTTAAAAGATAAATATAGTCCCATGGTGAAGGCTTGGTCATCTATATTTCAGGCAAATGGAAATCAGAAAAAAGCAGGTGTTGCAATTTTATTCTCAGATACAATAGGCTTTAAACCAACAAAAGGAAGGAAAGACAAGGATGGTCACTTGATATTTGTTAAGGGTAACACTCAACATGATGAGATTTCAATTATTAATATTTATGCACCCAACCAGAATTCACCTCAATTTATAAGACAGACTCTAACAGACATGAGCAGCTTGATTTCCTCCAGCACCATGATAGTCAGAGATTTTAACCCCCCTTTGGCAGTGTTGGACAGATCCTCCAAAAAGAAGCTAAGCAAAGAAATTTTAGACATAAACTTAACCATTCAAGGACAGGATTTAACAGACATCTACACAACATTTCATCCTAACAAAACTGAATACACATTCTTCTCATCAGCCCATGAAACATCCTCCAAAACTGATCACACCTTAGGTCACAAGTCTAACCTCAGGAAATTTAAAGGATATAAATTATTCCTTGCATCTTCTCGGAACAACATGGAATAAAAGTTGAACTCCATAACAACAGGAATCTGCATACTCATACAAAAACATGGAAACTAAATAACCTTATGCTGAAAATAGCTGGGTCCTAGATGAGATTAAGAAGGAAATTACCAAGTTTTTGGAAAAAAATGACAATGAAGACATGAATTATCAGAAGCTCTGGATACCACAAAGGCAGTCCTAAGAGGGAAATTTATAGCACTGCAAGCCTTCCTGAAGACAACAGAAAGAGAGGAAGTTAACAACTTAATGGGACATCTCAAGCAACTGGAAAAGGAAGAACACTCCAATCCCAAACCCAGCAGAAGAAAAGAAATAACCAAAATTAGAGCAGAATTAAAAGAAATGGAAAACAAAAGAATTATACAACAGATCAATCAATCAAAAAGTTGGTTTTTTGAAAAGGTCAATAAAATAGATAAACCTTTGGCTAACCTAACCAGGAAAAAAAGAGTAAAATATCTAATTTCAATCAGAAATGGCAAAGACAAAATAACAACAGACTCCTTAGAAATTCAACAAATCGTTAATGAATGTTACAAGAAACTCTATTTTCCAAAATACGAAAATATGAAGGAAATAGGCCAATACTTGGAAGCACACCACTTCCCAAGACTCAGCCAGAATGAAGTGGAATTTTTTTTTAAAATACATGTATTTTATTATTCTTCATTACATTATTTCCCCCCCCCCAACCCCCAGTGGTAAGACAGAATTTATTTACAGAAAAGAATACAGGAAGCACTAAAGCT
>CAUYRH010000473.1:0-13842 GCA_963574655.1 Perodicticus potto
CTGTCACCCTGGATAGAGTGCTGTGGCATCACAGCTCACAGCAACCTCCAATTCCTGGGCTCAAGCGAGTCTCTTGCCTCCGCCTCCCAAGTAGCTGGGACCACGGGCGCCCGCCACAACGCCCGGCCATTTTTTGGTTGCCGCCCGCATTGCTGTTTGGCGGGCCCGGGCTGGATTCGAACCCACCAGCTCAGGTGTACGTGGCTGGCGTCTTAGCCCGTTGAGCCACAGGCGCCGAGCCGGTATATTTCAATATATCAAAAATATACAACCATTACCACTAATTTTAGAACATTTTCATTACCCTAGAAAGAAACTGCATAGGCTGTTAGCAGTCACTCTTCATTCTCCACGCCCCTCTGTCTCTAGCACATGATTTGCTCTCTGTCTTTATAGATTTACATATTACGGACATTTCATAAACATGGAGTCGTACAATATTTGGTCTTTTGTGACTGGCTTCTTTCACTTAGCATGATGTTTTCAAGGTTCGTCGTAAGCCTGGCATGGACCGGTGCTTCATCCTTTTCTGTGGCTGAATGACAGTCCATACTATGAATAGACCACAGTTTGTTTATTCATTCAATAGTTGATAGACTCTTGGATTGTTGCCACTTTTTGGTTATCATGAACAGTGCTGCTATGAACATTTGTCTATATGTTTTGGGTAGGAATGGCTTCATTTCTCTTAAATATATGTGTGGGGATGGAATTACTAGCTCATATGGTAACTCCAACATTTCCCTTGCAGAACTTTCATTCTAAGACATATAGTTTGTGCTCGGTGCCTGTAGCTCAGCACCTAGGGCACCAGCCACATACACCAGAGCTGGTGGGTTCGAATGCAGCCCGGGCCTGCCAAACAACAATGAGAACTATAACCAAAAAATAGCCGGGCATTGTGGCAGGTGCCTGTCGTCCCAGCTGTTTGGGTGGCTGAGGCAAGAGAATCGCTTGAGCCCAAGCACTTGAGTTTGGGGTTGCTGTGAGCTATGATGTCACGGCACTCTACTGAAGGTGACAGAGTGAGGCTCTGTCTCAAAAAGAAAAATAGTAATTTACTGTTAACTTAATACACATTAATTATTTAATACTTGTAATAATCCTGTGAAGAAAGTATTGTTATTCTAGTTAGGCGCAGAAGCTGAGACACTGAAAGGTAAAAGCTGTCTTGTACTCACAAACTTTTGTTTTAACTGTTTCTAAAGACCGTGTTCATCTTAGAGCAGTTACCAAAGTCTTTGCTTCTGTGTGGTATGGGCAAGAAATAGGAATTTGTGTTTTAACTTTTTGTCCCTAATGGTTAATAGTTGAATTCCTAATGTGACTGGTCACTAATATTCTGTCCCTGTGTTGTATTGGGGTGAAAAACTCTTGGTTTGTCTGGAAACAGTCAGATGGCCACTATTACGCTTCATGAGGAGATTTAGGCTTCAAGTAATTGTTCCCATCTAAGAGCTTTTTAGTACTCATGAACAGTTCATCTGAGTGAAGGATACTAGCTAAGGTGGAGGCCGGGGGAGTTAGGTCTTCTGAGAGGATGAAATGACAGTTCAAAGAATTATCTCTTATTCCCCTTTAATTCCGGGATACTACTTTTGCTTCTATTCAGATTAATCTTTTTGTAGTTAAAATTTTTGTATTGAGGTAAAAATTCACATGTAGCACAGTGGTTACAGCGCCAGCCACATGCACCGAGGCTGGCAGGTTCAAACCCAGCCTGGGCCAACTAAACAACAATGACAACTGCAACAAAAAAAATAGCTGGGCATTGTGGCAGGCGCCTGTAGTCCCAGCTACTTGGAAGGCTGAGGCAAGAGAATTGCTTAAAAAATAAATAAATAGCCGGGCATTGTGGCGGGCACCTTTGTCGCAGCTGCTTGGGAGGCTGAGGCAAGAGAATGAGCTAAGCCCAGGAGTTGGTGGTTTCTGTGAGCTGTGAGGCCATGGCACTCTACCAAGGGCAATAAAGTGAAACTCTGTCTCTAAAAAAAAAAAAAAAAAATAGGGCGGTGCCTGTGGCTCAGTGAGAAGGGCACCGGCCCCATATACTGAGGGTGGAGGGTGGCAGTTTGAACCTGGCCCCGGCCAAATTGCAACAATAACAACAAAATAAATAATTAAGAATATTAAAAAAATAAATAAAATTTACATGTAAAATTCACCATTTTTAAGTGTACAATTCAGGATTTTTAGTATATTCACAAGGTTGTACAGCTGTCACAACTAGTTTCAGAATATTTTCCTAACCCTATAATCATGAAGCATCCTCTCTACATTTTCCTCTCCCCCGGCCCCTGGCAACCACTGATCTGTTTTCCGTGTATACACATTTGCCTGTTCTGGGTGTTTTATATAAGTAGAATCACACACTATTTATCTTTTATGTGTTGGGCTTTTTAGCGTAATATTTCAAATGTTTGGCATATATTAGTACTTCACTCCTTTTTGTTTAGAAATAATAATCCATTGTATGAATATATAACACTTTGTTTATTCATTTATCACTTGATAGGCATTTAGGCTGTTCCACTTTTTTGGCTATTAGGAATAATGCCGTCATGAACATTGATATACAACTATCCATGTAAGCCTCTGTTCACCATTCTTCACAGCACATGAAGTTTCTAGCTTCACTACACCCTTCCCAACACTGACTTTCTGTGTTTATCATAATCATCCTAGTGGGTGTGAAGTGGTCTCTCATTGTGGTTTTCATTTGCATTTCCCTGATGATTAGTGATCTTATATATTTTCTTCCTTTTTTTTTTTTTTTTTGAGACAGAGTTTCACTATGTCGCCCTCGGTAGAGTGCTGTGGCGTCACACAGCTCACAGCAACCTCCAACTCTTGGGCTCAGGCAATTCTCTTGCCTCAGCCTCCCGAGTAGCTGGGACTACAGGGCCCGCCACAATGCCCGGCTATTTTTTTGTTGCAGTTTGACCGGGACTGGGTTTGAACCCGCCACCTCAGTAAATGGGGCCGGTGACCTACTCACTGAACCACAGGCGCCACCTAATCTTATATATGTTCTTTATAGAAATGTCTATTAAGGCCTGTAATCCTAGCACTCTGGGAGGCCAAGGCGGGTGGATTGCCTAAGCTCACAGGTTCCAGACCAGCCTGAGCAAGAGTGAGACCTCATCTCTAAAAATAGCCAGGTGTTGTGGTAGGTGCCTGTAGTCCCAGCTCTGTGGGAGGCTGAGGCAAGAGAATTGCTTGAGCCCGGGAGTTTGAGGTTGCTGTGAGCTATGATGCAACAGCACTCTACTAAGGGCGACAAAGTGAGACTCTGTCTCAAAAAAAAAAAAGAAGGCCAGGTGAGGTGGCTTACACCTGTAATCCTAGCACTCTGGGAGGCCAAGGCAGGTGAATAGCTTGAGCTCAAGTTTGAGACCAGCCTGAACAAAAGTGAGACACTGTCTCTACTAAAATTAGAAAAACTGAGACAAGAGGATAGCTTGAGCACAGGAGTTGGAGGTTGCTGTGAGCTTTGAGACCGTGGGGACTACAGGCACCTGTGACAACACCCAGCTATTTTTAGAGATGGGTTCTCGCTCTTGCTCAGGCTGGTCTCGAACTTCTGAGCTCAGGCAGTCTACCTGCCTCGGCCTCCCAGAGTTCTAGGGATTATGGGTGTGAGCCACCTCGCCTGGCCTATCCAATGTTTTTTTTTTTTTTTGAGATAGAGTCTCACTATGTCTCCCTCAGTAGAGTGCCATGGCATCACAGCAACCTCAAACTCTTGGGCTCAAGTGATTCTCTTGCCTCAGCCTCTAAACTGGGACTACAGGCACCTGCCACAACACCCCACTATTTTTTATTGCAGTTGTCGTTTAGCTGACACAGGCCAGGTTCGAACCCGCCAGCCTCGGTGTGTGTGGCTGGCACCGTAACCACTGTGCTATGGGCGCTGAGCCTGGCCTATCCATTTTTTTTTTTTTTTTTTTTTTGAGACAGAGCCTCAAGCTGTCACCCTGGATAGAGTGCGGTGGCATCACAGCTCACAGCAACCTCCAATTCCTGGGCTCATGCGAGTCTCTTGCCTCCACCTCCCAAGTAGCTGGGACTACAGGTGCCCACCACAATGCGCAGCCAGTTTTTGGTTGGCAGCCGTCATTGTTTGGTGGGCATGGGCTGGATTCGAACCTGCCAGCTCAGGTGTACGTGGCTGGCGCCTTAGCCCGTTGAGCTACAGGCGCCGAGCCTCCATTTTTAAACTAAAAATTGTATAGCCAAAAAGAATTTTTCTCTAGGACTCTGGGGAGACTGTTAAACACTTGTGTAAACTATGATGGCACCCTGCTTAAGTCTATACAGTTATTCTCTTACCTGTAAAAGTGTATCTGTTAGGCCTGGCAAGGTGGCTCATACCTGAAAATCTAGCACTTGGGAGGCTAAGGTAGGTAGATTGCTTGAGCTTAGGTGTTTGAGACCAGCCAGAGGAAGAGCAAGACCTGTCTCTGCTAAAAGTAGAAAAATTAGGCCAAAGCTTGGTGTCTCACACCTGAAATCCTAGCAGTCTGGGAGGCTGAGGCCTGTGGATTATTTGAGCTCAGGAGTTCGTGACCAGCCTGAGCAAGAACAAGACCCCATCTCTAGTAAAAATAGAAAAACTAGCTGAGCATTATGGCAGGCGCCTATAGTCCCAGCTACTCAGGAGGCTGAGACAAGAGGATTGGTTGAGTCCAAGAGTTTGAGGGTAATGTGAGCTATGATGACACCAGGGCACTCTACCCAGAGTGACAGTGAGATTCTGTCTCAAAAAGAAAACTTTGCCACCAAGACACAGACAGTTTGTAACCAGTAATCATAGAATAGTGCTCAATGCTTACAGAAGGCAAGCTTGTGAGGTTATTAGGCACAGAATATTCATGGGTCATTATGAAAATTTTGAGATACACAAAAATCAAAAACAAAGTCTGGGGTGGCGCCTGTGGCTCAAAGGAGTGAGGTGCTGGCCCCATATACCAGAGGTGGCAGGTTCAAAACTAGCCCTGGCCAAAAATTGCAAAAAAAACACCCCAAAACATAAAGTCTGTGCAGATGAAAACAAATGAAGTCCTTCCAGCAATACCGATTAGCCAAGCATATTAAAACTTGTATGATTGGGTGGCGCCTCTGGCTCATCAAGTAGGGCGCCGGCCCCATATACCCAGGGTGGCGGGTTCAAACCCGGCCCCGGCCAAACTGCAACAAAAAAAATAGGTTAGTGAGACTGTGTCTCTTAAAAAAAATAAAATAAGAAAAATAAGGCTCGGTGCCTGTAGCACAGTGGTTAACAGTGCTAGCCACATACACCAAGGCTGGCGTTTGACCCTAACCTGGACCAGCTCAACAACAATGACAACTGCAACAACAACAACAAAAATAACCAGGTGTTGTGGCAGGTGCCTGTAGTCCCAGCTGCTCGGGAGGCTGAGGCAAGAGAATCACCTAAGCCCAGGAGTTGGAGGTTGCTGTGAGCTGTGATATGTGAGGCCACAGCACTCTACTGAGGGCAAGAAAGTGAGACTCTGTCTCAAAAAAAAAAAACTTGTATGACTGGATCAGAAAGGGTGCTGTTGGCTCGGCACCTGTAGCTCAGCGGGTAGGGCGCTGGCCACATACACTGGAACTGGCCAGGGCCTGCCAAACAACAATGACAATTATAACAACAATAGCTGGGCATTGTGGTGGGCACCTGTAGTTCAGCTACTTGGGAGGCTGAAGCAAGTGAATCACTTAAGCACACAAGTTTGAGGTTGCTGTGAGCTGTGATGCCACGGCACTCTACCAAGGGTGATGGCTTGAGACTCTGTCTCAAAAAAAAAAAGAGATGCTGTTGACTATTTCTTGGAAGTGAAAGACCCCATCTCTACTAAAGGAAGAGCAAGACCCTGTCTCTACTAAAGGTAGGAAAATTCGGCCAAAGCATGGTGGCGCACATCTATAATCCTAGCACTCTGGGAGCCTGAGGCTGGTGGATTGTTTTAAAAACTTACAGTGACCTACACAGCATATAATTCAGAGAGGGGCATCATAGAAAGCTTCCAAGACAAGGTGACGTTTGAATTGAATTTTTTCTTTCTTTTTTTTTTGTTGAAACCTTTGGATATGTTTATTATGGTAGTTAATTCAAGGTTTTATAAATACTATACCAACCCACAGAACGAATTGAATTTTTTTCTGAGACGTCTTGCTCTATCACCTGAACTAGAGTGCGGAGGCATCATCATAGCTCACAGCAACCTCCAACTTCCACACTCAAGTGATCGTCCTGCCCCAGCCTCCTGAATAACTGGGACGACAGGCACATGCCACCGCCCCTGGCTAAATTTTGCATTTTTTGTCGAGATTTGTCTCACTCTTGCTAAGACCGGTCTTAAACTCCTGGCAGCACAGCTCACAGCAACCTCCAGCTTTTGGGCTTAGGCGATTCTTTTGCTTCAGCCTCCTGAGTAGCTGGGACTACAGGCACCCGCCACAGTGCCCGGCTATTTTTTGATGCAGTTTGGCCAGGGCCAGGTGTGAACCTGCCACCCTCGGTATATGGAGCCGGCACCCCACTCACTGAGCCACAGGCATCACCCTTTGTTTTTTATCCAATCTGACAGTCATTCTTTTTTTTTTTTTTGGACAGAGTCTTACTCTGTCACGCTGGGTAGAGTGCCATGGTGTGTCATAGTTCACAGCAACCTCACACTCTTGGGCTTGAGCAGTCCTCTTGCCTCAGCCTCCAAGTAGCTGATACTACAGGTGGGCGCCACCGCAACACCCAGCCAGTTTTTTTTTCCCCTCCTCTCCAAGTAGACTAACCCTAAGTTTGTCACATGGTGACTGCTCGGTTTAGAGGGCTTGGAAGTCATTCTCTGTCGTCTTGGTTCAGTTTGTCTTTACCAGACTTGGCTCTCTGGCTCAGGCTTTTGTGTTGATCCTACTCCTTCCCCAGGGCATGGGGAACTCTTTTACCTTCCCCAGACTCAGTGGATCTTTACCTGCATTGTAGGGTGATAGGGTCTTTTTACCTTTTCTCTGGCAGCTTAAGACTTTTGCTCCTTAGAGGAGAGTTAATCAGGTGAGGCTCCACTCTTTCTTGTGAATCCCAGTGAGGACCATGGAGAAGAACATGTGAGTTGGTACAACTTCCCTGAGGTCTCATGTTAGCCCAAGGTCTGCTTTTAGCCAGTTTACTTTACCTGAATTCTTACCTGCTTGTCACCAATAAGCCAGTACTTGTGTCCCATCTCTGCTTTGAGATCTCTGTCTCTCCTTAAGTTTCAGGCTAATGGTTGCCCTGTGACCTCAGTTCTCTGATGAGTTTAGGAAAAGTTACAGTTTGGTAAATTATCCAGCTTTTTGCTTATTGTTAAAGTAAAAGTGATATACTTTCCACATTCTGTGTTCCAGGCCTTAAATTGAATCTTGAGTGGCAAGTAGGAGTTGGGATAATGAAAAGGGTGGGAAGGATATTTGGGGGGCAGAGGAAGGTTGCTTCATCAAGACACAAGGGCATAAAACACATGAGAACTTCATCTGCAAGCAGCTGGTTTGGGTTCAGATTAACAATGTAATGATAGCTAGGATTTAACCCAGCGAAGGCTTCGAATTCTGAAAGTATTAAGGAGCTGTAAATCAACAGCTTCAGTGGACATTTGCTACCATGTTCTTGCTTTTGATGACAGTTAATCAAGAGGGGTTGATAAACACGTGCTGACTTACTTCTGAAATAATTTACATGCTTTCACATCTGTAGTGCCCAACCTACATATAGAAGCAAGCTGCTGGGTGCATCTGACCTGCTTGTGTGTTTTCCTTCCAGTCCGGTAGCACTGGTGTTGTAGACAGTCATGAGAACTGGGAGACAATCTGGGACAACTGGAGGCTGCTGACAATGGCTGGGATCTTTGACTGCTGGGAGTCCCCAGAGGGAAATGTCCTATATTCCTATACCATCATCACAGTGGATTCCTGCAAAGGCTTGAGCGACATCCACCACAGGCAAGTCATACTTATCCCTGGATTCAAAAGGGTTCAGAGGAGGAGTGTCCTCAGTCTTTTTAGTTAGGTAGCTTTAGAGAGTAGGAAACTAAGTTGTTCTGAAAAATATAGTTATGGTCACTTTAGGGATAACATGACACACATTCCTCAAAGTCATTGCACTATGCAAAATTATAGCATAAAAACCACATAAAAGGGCGGCGCCTGTGGCTCAGCAAGTAGGGCATTGGCCCCACATACTGAAGGTGGCGGGTTCAGTCCTGGCCTCCACTGAACTGCAAAAACAGAAAACTAGCTGGGCGTAGTGGTGGGCACCTGTGGTCCCAGCTACTCAGGAGGCTAAGGCAAGAGAATCGCCTAAGCCCAGGAGTTGGAGTGAGCTGTGTGACGCCACGGCACTCCACCAAGGGCAATAAAGTGAGACTCTGTCTCTTAAAAAAAAAAAAAAACATAAAATATGGGAAAAGTGGGTTTTAAAGAGACACTTAAAAACTTTTTCAGTGATGCATTAAAAAGTACTGGGCTGGGGGCAGTGGCTCATGGGTATAATGCTAGCATGCTGGGAGGCCAAGGTGGGAGGATCCCTTGAGCTTAGGAGTTTTTTTTTTAGAGACAAGAGTCTCATTTTGTCACCCTCAGTAGAGTGCCATCGCATCAGAGCTCACAGTAACCTTCAGCTCTTGGGCTTAGGTGATTCTCTTGCCTCAGCCTCCCGAGTAGGTGGGACTACAGGCGCCCGCCACAACACCCGGCTATTTTTAGTTGCAGTTTGGCCGGGACCAGGTTCAAACCCACCACCCTCAGTATATGGGGCCAGCACTCTACTTACCGAGCCACAGGCGCTGCCCGAGCTTAGGAGTTTTGAGACCAGCCTGAGCAAGAATAAGACCCCTTGTCTATTAAAACTAGAAAAATTGCCTCGGCGCCTGTGGCTCAATGGGCTGGGGCGCCAGCCACGTACGCCGGAGCTGGCGGGTTCAAATCCGGCCTGGGCCCGCCAAGCGACAATGACGGCTGCAACCAAGAAATGGGCCGGGCGTTGTGGCGGGCGCCTGTGGTCCCAGCTGCTTGGAGGGCGGAGGCAGGAGACTCATTGAGCCCAGGAATTGGACGTTGCTGTGAGCTGTGATGCCACGGCACTCTATCCAGGGTGACAGCTTGAGGCTCTGTCTCAAAAACAAAACAAAACAAAAAAAAAAAACTGCCTCACTTAACTAAAAAAAAAAAAACTAGAAAAATTAGCCTGGTGCAGTGGTGTGTGCCTGTAGTTCCAGCTACTTGGGAGGCTGAGGCAGGAGGATCACTTAAGCCCAGGGGTTTAAGGTTGCAGTGAGCTACAATCACCCTGGTATATGGGGGCGACACCCTACTCCTTTGAGCCATAGGCACCGCCTGCTTTTTTCTTTTTGTGAAAAAATTCCTCTTTTTTTCTTGCATTCAGCCCCTATGCTAAAGAATCTTTCCATTTAAAAAAATAAATAAATAAAAATAAGAAAAACAGGCACGGTGGCTCACTCCTGTGATCCCAGCACTCTGGGAGACGAAGGCAGATGGATTGCTTGAGCTCACGGGTTTGAGACCACCCTGAGCAAAAGCGAGACCCTGTCTCTACTAAAAATAGAAAAACTAGCTGGGCATTATAGGTACCTGTGTAATCCCAGCTACTCGGGAGGCTGAGGCAAGAGATCTCTTGAGGTTATTGTGAGCTATGATGCCGCAATACTCTACCCAGAGAGACAAAGTGAAACTCTGTCTCCAAAAAAAAAAAAACTTTCTAATGATTCTGTTCCTTCACAGTACTGACTTCATAGCTCAGCTGATTTATCTATTTTGAGTAGAGACAGGTTCTCGCTCTTGCTCAGGCTGGTCTTGAACTTCTTTTTTTTTTTTTTTTTTTTTTTTTATTGTAGAGACAGAGTCTCACTTTGTCACCCTCGGTAGAGTGCCGTGGTGTCACACAGCTCACAGCAACCTCCAACTCCTAGGCTTAGGCGATTCTCTTGCCTCAGCCTCCCGAGTAGCTGGGACTACAGGCGCCCGCCACAACGCCCGGCTATTTTTGTGTTTTTGCAGTTCGGCCCAGGGCGGGTTTGAACTTGCCACCTTGGGTATATGGGGCTGGCGCCCTACTCGATGAGCCACAAGCGCCGCCCTTAGTCTTGAACTTCTAACCTCACGAGATCCTCCCACTTTGGCCTCCCAAAGTGGTAGGATTACAGGTGTGAGCCACCTTGCTCAACCAAAAGATACCATTATTTTATATGTTGTTAAGAAAGGTAAAGTGCTGCCAGTTACTGCCAACTAAACCATTTTACGGTGCAGAGATGCCATTCATTATAAAATGCATCTGTATCTCAGACATGTTAAGTTTTTTTTTTTTTTCAGAGACAGAGTTTCACCCTGTCGCCCTTGGTAGAATGCAGTGGCGTCACAGCTCATAGCAACCTCAAACTCTTGAGCTAAAGCGATTCTCTTGCCTCAGTCTCCCAAGTAGCTGGGACTACAGGTGCCCACCACAACACCTGGTTATTTTTGTTGTTGTTGTTGCAGTTGTCATTGTTGTTTAGCTGGCCCAGGCCAGGATCGAACGCCAGCCTCGGTGTATGTGGCTAGCACTGTTAACTACTGTGCTACAGGCGCCGAGCCTTATTTTTCTTATTTTATTTTTTTTAAGAGACACAGTCTCACTTTTTTTTTTGTTTTTTTTTTTTTAGAGACAGAGTCTCACTTTGTCGCCCTTGGTAGGGTGCTATGGCTTCATGGCTCACAGCAACCTCCAGCTTCTGGGCTTAGGCGATTCTCTTGTCTCAGCCTCCCAAGTAACTGGGACTACAGGTGCCCGCCACAACGCCCGGCTATTTTTTTGTTGCAGTTCGGCCAGGGCCGGGTTTGAACCTGCCATCCTTGGTATATGGGGCTGGCACCCTATTCACTGAGCCACAGGCACCACCCCACAGTCTCACTTTTATTGCCCTGGGTAGAGTGCTGTGGCATCATAGCTTACAGCAACCTCCAACTCCTGGGCTTAGGCAATTCTCTTGCCTCAGCCTCCTGAGTAGCTGAGACTACAGACACCTGGCACAAAACCCGTCTATTTTTTTTTGTTGCAGTTTGGCCGTGGCTGGATTTGAACCTGCCACCCTCAGTATATGGGGCCAGCTCCCTACCCGCTGAGCCACAGGCACTGCCATATTTTTCTATTTTTGGTAGAGATGGGGTCACATTGTTACTCAGACTGTTCTTGAACTCCTGATCTCAAAGAATCCTCCCACGTCAGCCTCCCAAAGTGCTAGGATTACAGGTGTAAGCCACCATGCCCGGCCCACAGTACCCTTTGTAACTTGGCTCTCAAGGTGTTGAAACTAGTACCCTATTAGCATGTGCTCAGGGAGCTTGTGGCAGCAGTCAGCATGTGAGGGGCAAAGGGAGGGTGAGCTTCCCTTTGATATTTGAGCTGTCGCTCAACTCACATCTCTCTCCTTTCTCTTCCTGCCTTCACTCTACCTCTCCCAACCCTTCTCTTAACCCCTCTGGCTAGGATGCCTGCCATATTAGATGGTGAGGAGGCGGTCTCTAAATGGCTAGACTTTGGTAAGGTCTCAACTGCAGAAGCTCTGAAGTTGATCCACCCCACAGAGAACATCACCTTCCATCCAGTCTCTCCTGTGGTGAACAACTCGAGAAACAACACTCCTGAGTGTCTGGCTCCTGTCGACTTGGTGGTCAGAAAGGTAGGGGCCTGTGACTGTTACTCTCCTTTTGAGCTTTCAGTCTTCTGTCAACGTGTCTTTTGCTTTTAGGATATGACCTTTTACAAACAGAACTTTAACATGAACTACCAAAACCTCTTGTACTATTTGTGCATGGCAAAAATCGAGTAGAGCAATGATTCTCAAACTTGGCTGTGACTCAGAGTCCTTAAGTGAGCTCAGAGGACAACCCAGGGCTCCTTGACCCAAGACTTCTCCAAAGCTAAGAAGAGCATCTCAGTTTGTTTCTTTTCTTTTCTTTCTTTCTTTTTTTTTATTTTTATTTTTTTTGTGAGACAGAGTCTCACTTTATCATCCTCGGTGGAGTGCTGTGGCATCACAGCTCACAGCAACCTCTAATTCTTGGGCTCAAGCAATTTTCTTGCCTCAGCCTCCCAAGTAGTTGGGACTACAGGTGCCTGCCACAATGCCCAGCCATTTTTAGAGATGAGGTCTCGCTCTGGCTCAGGCTGGTCTCAACCTGTGAGCTCAGGCAATCCACCCGCCTCAGCCTCCCAGACTGCTAGATTACAGGTGTGAGCCACTGCACCCAGCCAGCATCTCAGTTTCTTATGTCAAGAGAACTTGACCAAACTTTCAAGAATTTCACAGGCAACAGGGCCGAGGAGGCGTGCCATCCTGCACGGGGTAAAGTGACCTCCCAGTGTGATGGGTTGGCTCCCACTGCTCCACTCCTGTGAGCATGCACACTTACCAGACCAGGGGCTTAGCCACCCTTTCTAGGAACCAGCCTGGAGATTAATCATATCTCATCTAGAAGGTGAGAAGGTCATAGTACATGAGGAAAAGCGCAAGGACACAGTGCCAATGGGGTGAGAAGGAAGCAGACTCCTTTCCATGGGGGGAGTGCTCTCCCCACCAAGGAGGTTAATCAGACCTGGTCCCGAATGTGATACAGTCACAGTCAGTAAGGGAAAAAAGCCATAAATGCTGGACCCTATGTAGAAGTCTGGAATAACATTCAGGGCTGGGAGGACTCGTAACCTAAGGGTGGTTGTGAGAAAGACGAAGGACCATGTTGGACCATGTTGTGTCTCTGTCCCCACCTTAGTCAGAGGTGTTTGGATGTCTGCTTACTCAACAAGTTGGAGAGCACCAGTCCTCAGTCTCCTTCAAGAGGATTTGATCTTCTTGGGCTTTTTGTTGTTGTTGTTGCAGTTTTTGGCCAGGACCAGGTTTGAACCCACCCCCTCCAGTATAGGGGGCCGGCGCCCTACTCCTAGAGCCACAGGTGCTGCCAAGAGGATTTGAGAGTATTCCTGCCATGAACTTCTTAGAATTAGCGAAGATCCAGAGGGTCTTTGAAGGGAAGGTGAATGAATGGCTAGAGGCCTGTGGCAGGGAGAGAAGTTTCAGAGCAAAAAGCCGGGCCCGACTGACATTCAGGGGTAAAGTTTGAGAAGTAGCAGTTGTTTCTGAGTGGCATGCAGGGACTTCTGAAGTAGGACATGCTGGGAGTATGCCAAGAGTAAACGTTTGAGAATAGCAGAAGTGTTAAGGAGCATGATGGCAAGAACAGCTACCCCCCCCCCCCCATTTTTCTTAAAGCTTTTTTGTTTTCCATATCCACAACCAGTGTCGGGTTTTTTTCTTCTTTCTTTTTTCGAAGAAAACTTTGTTGCCCTGGGTAACATACAGTGCTGTGGCATCACAGCTCACAGCAATCTCCCAATTCTTGGGCTTAGGTGATTCTCTTGCCTCAGCCTCCTGAGTAGCTGGGACTATAGGCCCTGGCTGGCAGGGCATTTTTTTGTTGCAGTTTGGCGGGGGCCAGGTTCAAACCCGCCACCCTCAATAGGGGGCCAGGCCCTACCAACTGAGCCACAGGTGCTGCGCAATGCCTGGCTGTTTTTAGAGATGAGGGTCTCACTCTTGCTCAGGCTGGTCTCAAACTCCTGAGCTCAAGCAGTCTACCTGCCTCAGCCTCCCAGAGTGCTAGGATTATAGGCGAGAGCCACCCCACTCAGACTACCTTTTTTTCTTCTGTCTGGATTCTCTGGAAACTCATGCCACCTTGACACATTTTTAAAATTAGAGCTCTGGTGGGAGTGGCGCCTGTGGCTCAGTGAGTAGGGCACCAGCCCCATATACC
>CAUYRH010000474.1:0-17500 GCA_963574655.1 Perodicticus potto
CCTAACAAAGGACATGAAAGATCTCTATAAAGAGAATTATGAAACTCTGAGAAAAGAAATAGCTGAAGATGTTAACAAATGGAAAAACATACCATGCTCATGGCTGGGAAGAATCAACATTGTTAAAATGTCCATATTACCCAAAGCAACTTACAAATTTAATGCAATCCCTATCAAAGCACCACCGTCATACTTTAAAGATCTGGAAAAAATAGTACTTCGTTTCATATGGAACCAGAAAAAAACCTTGAATAGCCAAGACATTACTCAGAAATAAAAACGAATCAGAAGGAATCATGCTACCAGACTTCAAACAATTCTATAAATCTATAGTGAACAAAACAGCATGGTATTGGCACAAAAATAGAGAGGTACATGTATGGAACAGAATTGAGAACCAAGAGATGAACCCAGACACTTATCATCATTTGATCTTTGATAAGTCCATCATAAATTAGGGGAAAGATTCCCTATTTAACAAATGGTGCTGGAAGAATTGGCTGGCGACTTGTTGAAGACTGAAACTGGACCCACACCTTTTTCCTCTAACAAAAATTGACTCTCACTGGATAAAAGATTTCAACTTAAGACATGAAACTATAAGGATTTTTGGAGAGAGTGCAGGGGAAACACTTGAAGAAATTGGCCTGGGAAAATACTTTATGAGGAGGACCCCCCAGGAAATCGAAGCAACACCAAAAATACATTACTGGGATCTGATCAAACTAAAAAGCTTCTGCACATCCAAGAACACAGTACGTAAAGCAAGCAGACAGCCCTCAGAATGGGAGAGGATATTTGCAGGTTATGTTTCTGACAAAGGTTTGATAACCAGAATCCACAAAGAACTCAAACTTACTAATAAGAAAAGAACAAGTAATCCCATTTCATTATGGGCAAGGTATTTGAACAGAAGCTTCTCTGAAGAAGACAGGCGCATGGCCTAAAGACACATGAAAAAATGCCCCTCATCTTTAATCATCAGAGAAATGCAAATCAAAACCACTTTGAGATATCATCTAACTCCCATAAGAGTGGCTCATACAACAAAACCCCCAAACTATAGATGTTGGCGTGGATGTGGAGAAAAGGGAACACTTCTGCACTGCTGGTGGGAGTGCAAGCTAATACGTCCCTTTTGGAAAGAAGTACGGAGAATACTCCGGGATCTAAAAGTAGACCTGTTGTTTGATCCTGTAATTCCTCTACTAGGTGTATATCCAAAAGACCAAAAACCCCTTTACAACAAAGATATTTGTACCAGATTGTTCACTGTAGCTCAATTTATAATAGCCAAGTCATGGAAGAAGCCCAAGTGCCCATCGACCCATGAATGGATTAATAAATTGTGGTATATATATACCATGGAATATTATGCAGCCTTAAAAAAAGATGGAGACTTTACCTCTTTTACATTTATATGGATGGAGCTGGAATATATCCTATTTAGTAAAGTATCTCAAGAATGGAAGAAAAAATATCCAATGTACTCAGTTCTATTATGAAACCAATTTACAATCACTCACACTTTCACATAAAGAATAGGTCACAACTATGGCCCAGGATGAAGGAGGGCGGAGCAGGGATGGGAGGGGAGGGGGAAGGTCAGATGGAGGGAGGGTGAATGGTGGGATCACGCTTATGGCGCATAATGCAAGGGTACATGTCGGATCTATTACGTATAGAGTATACATGTCTTAACACAATAAGTAAGTAAACGAGATGAGGTATATATTAACCAGTGTGTTGTAAGCATTCCTAATTCTATATGAAATCAGCATGTTGTACCCCATAAATGCATTAATGTATATATGAAAAAAAAAGAAGAAGAAAAAGAAAGCTGAGACTCAAAGAGGTTACTAGATTTGCCTTAAGTCATGCAGCTAGTAAGTGGCAGAGCCAAGACTTTAGTTTTCTCATTTGTAAACACGGGTAACAACTGTATCTCATTGGATTGTGGTGCAGATTAAATGAGTTTCAATATAGAAAATCCTTAGAATAGTGCCTTAAACATAGTAGATGGGATATGTTTCCTTTCCATCTTTTTTCTTGGGAAGGGGCATTAAAACTGGCTCAACCAACTTTTTTTTTTGATACACAGCAAACTCAAACTCCTGGGTTCAAGTGATCCTCTTAACTCAGCCTCCTAAGTACCTGGCACTACAGGCACCTGCCACAGTGCCCAGGTAAATGTTTCTATTTTTAGTAGAGAAAAGAGCAACTGTTGTTCAGGCTGGTCTCAAACTCCTGAGCTCAAGTGACCCTCCCACCTCAGCCTCCCAGACTGCTAGGATTACAAGCACGAGCATCCCACCCAGCCTACAACCAACTCTTAATGCAATCTTACTGTCTTTTCTTTGTTCTAGACTCTTTACATGTCGGTCTATAATGAGGTTATATACCTTAAGTTACTATGAGATAGACTTTATAGCTATGAATATAGTTTTAGTGACTAATAGTTTCACAGAACAACATAAAGGCACATATGTAACAAAAAAACATTAAAAAAATGATGCCGAGGAATATTCAGGAAATGGAGGTGCTATTTTGTGTGTTTATATGTGTGTAGGGGAGTCAATTACCCCTTAAAAGAAATTGAAGAGGCAGATTTTAGAAAGGGCTTTGCTCAGTTCTCAAACCTTTTTTTTTGGTTTTTGATTAATAATAAGAGGTAAATATACAAAATAGTGGTTAATTGTGTGGCTTCCAGAGTTAGACTGCTTCAAATCCTGGTTCTGACATTTATTGTACACAGAGTTCTTAAATAAGTCACTTACCCTCTTGTAAGCCTCAGTTTACCCATCCGTAAACCCATCAGAGTACTGGGCGGGTCAAACCAGATAATGCATATAAAGTGTTTGGCACCAAGTCTACTCTCTGGTACGTGCTAAGTGCAGGCAGTCCCCAGGTTACGAAAGAAATAGGTTCTGTGGACTTGTTCTTAAGTTGAATTTTTATGTATGTTTGAACAGGTACATTTACCTATTACCTGTAATAGCCTCTATTTATAAGTGTGAGTTGTACATCAGTTGGATGGTTGTAACTCAGGGACTTCCCATATTCAATTCACCTTAACTACTATTTAGATGTTATAGTCTGTAATACCCTTGCTTTGATGCTAAGATACCTATATTACGTTTTAATGTTTCTGAAATAAAGATTTGTCTTACAGCCACTGTCCTTGTTAATCATTTCTTTCTTTCTCCCTGAAATGCTGTCACTAAATTAGTGCTACAACTTGTAATTGTGGCATGGGCATGATAGAAGAGAATAATATAGTAGGTATAATGCCTTCCTTGTCCTCCTATTTCATCAGTTAAGATTCAGTTCTTGCTAATATTCAGTTCTACTGGTCAAACTATATTTGGCTGTTATCCTGTTCTAGCCAGCTCAATCAATGAAATAAACTCATACAACCTACCCTCAAACATGGCTGCTAGGCTTTAAGGCCAAAGACTCCCTATCCTAGGTAGCCATTATATAAGAGATAAGAAGTAATTTTCTTACAGAGAGATTGTTTAGTGAAGTCCAATGATTTGGACTTTCAATAGGAAATTTCAGGTAGCTTTTAACACAATTTAGTTACTGAATCATGGTAGATGTCTTGTGATTTTCTTCCATGATGTTTTGTGTAAGAAGCTTTTCAGTAACACGTCACTGTAAGTATACTTTCCAAATGCCAGCAAATTAACGTAAAACAACAACAACAAAAAACCAGAAACAAAAAGGGCATTAACATACATGAATGTGCATTTCACTAATTCCTTGTATAAATTCGTCCAATTTGCCAAAATGATACTGAACCGTAAGCTACAAAAACCAAGCCAACAAAAAATAGTTTGGCTGCTCTTTCCCTTTTCCTTTTAGAGTGCCTTTGAAATTATAGTATTAAATACTTGATTAATTAGAAACTAGGTTTGCTTGTATACCAGATTAGGTCTTTCCCACTGAAACGGCTTACCTACCTTATTACTGAAAAGCTTCTTACCCACATTCAATAGGAAACTAAACCATTCTACAGGGAAGTGTTAAAAGAGCAAAAAGCAAACTGGCTAATGGATTTTCCTTGGAATAAAATGCACAGCTATGAATGTGTTCTCTCTCACTTACTTTCACCTAGAAGGAAAGAAACACTCATTTCTTATAACTTTTTTCTCATAAGCTTTTGAGACTAAAAAAAATTAAGTAATTATGTTTTAGAAAATCAGAGAAACAGAAACAAAAAACCTACCCCGACTATACATCTCTTCATTCTAGGTCTCAAAGTATGGGAAACCCTTTGACAACACATGTATGTCCCATCAACGCTCTCGCATCCCTTTTAAAAATTGTCCAGGCTCCCATGAAAGGCTAAATTCCAACCTTAACAGACTTAGATCCCATTCTACTGTCATTCTTTCTGTCCTAACTACCATGTTGTATTATTACTCTATCTGGATTTTGAAAAGAAAGTTCAAGGATCAACAATCAACTATTCTTTAATTCCTAAGCCTATGTTATGCCTGCATCCTATCTGATTTCCTTGGCAGAAAAGATGTCTTGTTTCTTCTGAATTCCTCTCAGCTCTCATTGTTCTGTAATCCTTGATGACTGTAACAGAAGTGTATCAATTTGAGATCTAGTAGGTCTGTTTCTCTGAAATCATTTTTTTTTAAACCACCCACCCATCTCACTTGAAGGGCTTGCATATTAGCCACTACTACTTCAGATATACACACTGTGACTGTGACACTCAATTATTCTGAGGCTGATACTCCAAGTCTTTATTCTTCTCCTTTTCTCCCTTAAGCAACTTCATTTCTTATCAGTTTTCTCACCAGCAAAGTAAGAAGAAGTAATACACTTTCTTAAAATATGGTACTGGCATAAAATAGGTAATCAACAAACACTGTTCCACTATTGATAAGCATGAAATCAGTCAAATGCTGCTGTTAGAAATACTCAAGAGTTTAGAGCAGTGGTTCTCAACCTTCTAGATGCCGTGACCCTTTAATAGAGTTCCTCATGTCGTGGTGACCCCCAACCATAAAATTATTTTTGTTACTACTTCATGAATATATGAAAATAATTTTATGGTTGGGGGCCACCACGACATGAGGAACTGTATTAAAGGGCCGTGGCATTAGGAAGGTAGAGAACCACTGGTTTAGAGGGAACTGGTGAATGTCATGTTGTCCAGCTGAGTGACTTTCAAACATTTTCTTAGTAATGGAAATCTTTTTAAATATGTACTTTTGAAGAGCAACCTCATAAATAAAACAGGTAAAAAAAAAAAAAAGTAGAAATACGTTAAGGATGTCCCTGAATAAGGTCTGGGGCCTCATACACATGGTGAAACAGAACATAATTTCAATCACTTTTTGATGCCAGTAAAAATACCACATGGTATTATCAAGGATGTAGGAACTAGAGCCCTACCCTCGCTAAAATAGGCCAGTTAATTTTGTGAACAAATAAAAAGGACAAGTTGGAACATCATCAGCTGAAGACGAGGATGTGAATTTGCTAAGCCTGAGATGAAACAATATACAATCATATTATTACAAATTAAAATAGCAGGAAAAGAAAGCATCTTTATTGGAATGTTGTTACCCTTTAGAGCTAGCATAGATGGACAGGACCTTCTGCAGAAGCCACTGGAGGTAGTTTGAGCTGTCAGTCATCTGTAGGCCCACAGGAGGTCCCCCCTACCAATATGACTCCACTGTAATCTATTTCACCTTGCTCAGATATACTGTTTAACATTTGTGAATGTAAAATTACCTTAACCAGTAATTTTAAACCAGGAAAACAAAAGAACTTGATTGAAACTAATTTACATTTTCAATTATTATTACAAAAATTTAGAAACTGTGCTCTGTGTTTGTGGTCTGTTTGTTTTTTTAATGGTCGTCCTTAACTGACAAGAAAGGATGGATGTCTGGAAAGGGCTCCAGAGTGCTGCCTATAGTGAAATAAAGAGAAAACAAATCACGATAGAGATTCTCTTGTTCCTTATGATGGTATCTATATTATAATTCAATAAATAGGAAAGAAGAATAGTAACCACAAGCAAATTGATGGCCATATTAAATAAAAGAATGTAGAACCTTCTGAATATTACTGCTATTGTCAAAAAACACATTGCTCCCCAAATACAAATTTTCCTATTCAAAACATTACCATATTTTTAAGTCTTTACATTCTTATTTGAATGGCCAGAACTTATGTGAGTGGCCTGACTCTCTTGTATCCAAAAACATTCCATCCATTTTTTAATAAAAGCTTACAAGAGACATTGATTTTTTTCTGTGGGTGGGGGATTATTATTTTATTTTTTTGTACTTTAGTAATGAGAGTATGAATGTTTTCTTCCTTAAGAGATTTCTGTCATATTTCCTTTCTTCTTGGAGTGGATTCCTGGACAAAATGTTTAGCAGGGGCTCCTGATGACACATCTATTTAGGTGTGCCTTGTTTTTAGTGTGGCAGTTTGGGGACTTATGATGACATTATGCTGGACATTTAATTCATAGAATTTGTATAAAAGGAGCATTTCTGCTCTGTCTACATATACCCTTTAACTGGAAAAGATTTAACCTTGAAGCTGACTTATATCTTCTTAGCACCAGGCCACAGAAATTCCATTTTCTTTAAACCTTACATTTTACATTATTGCATAATGAGTACTAATGAGTACAGCTCTATGACTTTTAACATATATAACAACCATCACAATCAGAATACAGAACAGTCCCACCACACTTTGTAACTTCCTCATGCTGCCCTCCTATGGGTACACCATTCTCTAACCCATGAAAACCACTGCTTGGTTCTCCATCTTATTATTTTCTACTTTCACGAACTCCACATAAAAGGAATCATATAGAATGTAGCCTTTAGCCTGGCTTCTTCCTCTCAGCTTAATGCCCGAGACCCACCCAAGTTGTGATGTGTATCAGTAGTTCCTTTCTTCACAGTGCTGAGCAATTCTCCATGGTATGAAAGTACTATAGTTTGTTTATTCATTCCCCCATTGAAGGGTGTTTGAGTTGTTTCCAGTTTGTGCCTACACTGAATTCAGGAGCTATCAAGTTTCATGCATAGGTTTTTGTATGAATGTAAGTCTGAACTTCTCTAGGGTAAATACTCAGGAGAAGGATTGTGGGTCATTTGGCACATGTATACAAGTGTTTACCCTTTATAAGCAACTGTCAACCTTTTCTAGGGTGAGTACAATTCTACATTCCCACCAGCAATGTACGAGGGCTCCTGTTGTTCCACATCCTCACCAGCCTTTGGTATTGTCAGTATTTTGTATTCTAGCCATTCTAATAGGTGTGGAGCAGTATCTTATAATTTTAATTTGTATCTCCCTGATACTAGTGATGTTCAACACCTTTTCACATGCTTGTCATCCTTACATTCCCTATGGTGAATAATCAGTTCAAGTGTTTTGTTCATTTTTAAGTTGTTCATTTTCTTACTGTTGAGTTTTCAGAGTTATTTATACTTACTGGATACAGGTTCCTTGATATGTGATTTGAAAAGATTTTCACCTAGTCCATCACTTATCATTTCCTTCTCAACAATTGTGCTTTTTCATTTCGATGAAGTCCAGGTAATTTTAACTTCTTCTACAAATTATGATTTTGGTCTTATGTCTAAGAACTCTTTGCCTAACCCTAGGTCAGGAAGATTTTCTCTTATGTTGTTACTTCTTAAAATTTTATAGTTTTACATTTAGACCTGTGACATATTTGGAGTTAATCTTTGTAAAAGGTATGAGCTTGATGTCAAGGTTCGTTTTCTACCTGTGGACAGCTAATGTTTTCCAATATCACTTGTTCAAAGGACTATCCTTTATCCATTAAATTGATTTTGCATTTTTGTCAAAAGTCAAATGGCTACACTTGAATGAGACTGGGTACCCATCATTTTGCCAATTCCACCCTGTCCTGAGTACCGTAGCTTTATAATAAGTCTAAAAGTTGGCTATTGATGTCTCTAACTTTATTCTTCTTAACTATGAATTCAATTTCTTTAATAGATGCATTGGACTATTAAGGTTATCTATTTCATCTTGTATGAGTTTGTGGTTTTTAAGAAATTGGTCTATTACCTCTGAGTTCTTAAATAGGTGTAGTATTTCTTATTATCCTTTGAAGAAGTCTGGGGGTGGGTGTCCTAGCATTCTGGATATTGCTAATTTGTATCTTCATTTATCTTTTTCAGCATTGCAAAAAGGCTTATCAATTGTGTTGATCTTTCCAAATAGCCAGATTTCGGTTTTAGTAATTTTTCTGTATTCTTGTTTTCAATTTCACTGATTTCTGGTCTCATCTTTTTTTTTTTTTTTTTTTGAGACAGAGTCTTAGTCTGTTGCCTTGGGGAGTGCCATGGTGTCATAGCTCACAGTAACTTCAAACTCTTGGGCTCGAGCAATCCTCTTGACTCAGACTCGAAAGTAGATGGGACTACAGGCACCTGCCACAATACCTGGCTAGTTCTTTCTATTTTTAGTAGAGATGGTCTCACTCTTGCTCAGGCTGGTGGTCTTATCTTTACTATTACCTTCCTTCTGCTGACTTTGGGGTTGCTTTTCTTTTTCCATTTTTTAAGGTGGAAACTCAGATTATTGACTTGAGAACTTTCATTTCTCCTCATATAAACATTGAATACTATCAATTTCCTACTAAGCATTGCTTTAGCTGATTCATCCTACTTTGTTGAGGTTTTTACTTTTTCCCTTACTCATCTGACAACATGATTATTTAATACTTACCTGCCAAATCAACTGGCTTGTTTTACCAACTGGGTGAATGTAAAATACCACAAAACTTGCTATTTGAGTATTTTACTGATTTTTTGTGTCCATAATGAGTAAATAATGGTACAAGCATGCAAATATTGTTAACTGGCTTACCTTATATTACAGTATACAACACAGCATATATTGTGTCTCACTGATATGTTCCATTTTTTCAAACAGTTCAAAACATTTTCTAATTTTCCTGAATTACGTCCTCTTTGCCAATGGCTTATTTAGAAGTATTCTGAGTAATTTCTAAGTATTTCAAGATTTTCCTATTATCTTTCTTTTATTGATTTCTAATTTAATTTCATTATGGTTAAAGAACATAATTCGTATGATTTCAACTCTTTTAAACTCGTTAAGGTTTTTTTTCCTTTTATGACCCTAAAAGATGGTCTACCTTGTTGAATGTTTCATGTACACTTGAAAATAATGTGAACTGTGCTATTGATATAAAATGTGTTCTATACATATTAATCTGATGCAGTTGGCTGTCAGTTCCTCTATATCCTTGCTGATTTGATGTCCAGTATTTGTCAATTACTGAGAAAGGAGTGTAACAGTTGCCAAGTATAATTATGGATTATCTATTTCTCCTTTCATTTCTGCCAGTTTTTGCTTCAGAAATTCTGAACCTCTGTTGTGAGGTATATACACATTTATAATCATTAACTTTTCTTGGTGAATTAGCTCTTTTACCATTGTATAATACTCTTCTTTACCTATTGTCATTTTTTTTGCCCTAAAATCTAATTTTCTGCTTTTAATATATCCACTCTAACTTTATTTTAATTTTGAGACAGTGTCTTGCTCTGTTGCCCAGGCTAAAGTGCAATGGCATCAGCTTACTGCAACCTCAGACTCCTGGGCTCAAGTGATCCTCCTGCCTCAGCTACCTTAGTAGCTAGAACTACAGGTCATGCCACCACGGAAGTCTTGGTCTTTGCTCAGTTGCTCCCAAACTCCTGGCCTCAAGCAATCCTCCTGCCTCGGCCTCCCAAAGTGCTAGGATTACAGGCATGAGCCACCATGCCTAGCTTCATTTTCTACTTTAACCTACCTATATCATTCTTGAAACAGCTTACAATTTCACTGATTTAAAACAAAGTTGATTATAGAAATTTCTTTTAATTAGTGTATTCACGTTTAGATAAATTATTTACATTTATTGTGGTGGTTAATATGTCTGGATCTGGACCTACCATTTTACTATATACTTCCTGTTTGTTCCTTCTGTTTTGCCTTCAAGCTCTTTCCCATTTTTTGCCCTCTTCTGGGTTGAATTAAAATAATTTATCTACTGTGTTTTTGAAAACATTTCTTGATATAGTTTATAGTTAAGTATTCACTGAGCACAGTGACTCATTCCTATAATCCCAGCACTTTTGGGAGGCTAAGGCAGAAGGATCAGTTGAGGCTGGGATTTCGAGGCCAATTTGTGCAATAGAGTAAGACACTATCTCTACAAAAAATAAACCCAGGTATGGTGGTGTGTTCCTGTAGTCCCACCTATCAGGGAGAATCACTTGAGCCCAGGAGTTGGAGGCTGCAGTGAACTATTATTGTGCCACTGCACTCCAGCCTCAGTAAAAGAGATCCTGCCTCAAAAAAGGGGGGGGGGGGCATTTCAATGTATACACTTAGAATTGAGATTTTATCACTTCAAGTAGAATTTATTGTTTGTTTGTTTGTTTTTTTTTTTGAGACAGAGCCTCAAGCTGTCACCCTGGAGAGAGTGCCATGGCATTATAGCTCACAGCAACCTCCAATTCCTAGGCTCAAGTGAGTCTCCTGCCTCTGCCTCCCAAGTAGCTGGGACTACAGGCGCCCGCCACAACGCCCGGTCATTTTTTGGTTGCAGCCGTCATTGTTGTTTGGCGGGCCCGGGCTGGATTCGAACCCTCCAGCTCAGGTGTACGTGGCTGGCGCCCCAGCCCATTGAGCCACAGGCGCTGAGCCTTCAAGTAGAATTTAAAAAAACCATATAGGGCCTCATTTCTCTCTCCCTTTTATTCTGTAGTTGTCTTATATATATCACATCTATGTACACTGAAAACCTTATCAAACAAAGCTATATATTTTTTTGTTTTCACCTACATTTCAAAGAACTCAAGAGGAAAAAAAATAGGGTATTATATTTAGAACTTCTGTTACTCTTCCTTCATCCTTAATGCTCACAATTTTTTGAATTATCATTTCCATTCTCTCTGAATAACTTCCTTTAGCAATTTTCAGAGAATGTCTGCTGGCAATGAGTTTTCTTACTCAACTGAGAACAACTTCCTCTCACCTTTACTCCTGAAGAATACTTTTTGCTGGATATAGAGGTCTGTGTTAATTCTTTTAGCACTTCAAAACATTGTTCTACTTCCTCTGGCCTCCATGGTCTCTGATGAGAAGAAATATGTCACGTTTGAATCATTTTCCCTTAAATATGTAATTTTTCTCTGGCTGCTTTTAAAATCTTTTCTTTGTCTTTTGTTTCCAACAACTTGAATGGGAATGGATTCTTCAGGATTTGTTTGGGGTTGTGACCTTTTTAAATCTGTACGTTCATGTATTTTGCTAAACTTGGGAAGTTTTCAGACATTATTTCTTCAAATATCTTTTCAGCTCTGTGGTCCTCCTTTCATTTGGGACCCCAATGACATGACTATTAGTTTTCCTGTTATTGTCCCACAGGTCTCTGAGGCTCTGTTTTTTGCCCCCAGTCTTTCCCCCATCTCTCCTGCATATTGAATAATTTCTGTTGATCTATCTTCAAAGTTCACTGACTCTCCTGTCATCTCCATTCTGTGAATAAGCCCATCTACTGAGTTATTTGATTTTGGTAATTATATTTTTAGTTCTAGTATATCCATTTATTCTTCCTTATATCTTCTGTTTTTTTCTTACTGATATTTTCTATTTTTCAATTTATTTTAAATGTATTTACTATGACTTAGTGAAATACTTCTTTAATAGCTGCTTTAAAGCAGTGGTTCTCAACCTTCCTAATGTTGCAATTCTTTAATACAGTTCCTCATGTTGTGGTAACCCCCAACCATAAACGAAAATAATTTTATGGTTGGGGGCTACCACAACATGAGGAACTGTATTAAAGAGTCGCGGCATTAGGAAGGTTGAGAATCACTGCTTTAAAATCTTTGTCATATAATTCTAATACTGGTGTCATCTCAACATTGACATTTTTTTGTTTTTTCCCACGTATGTTGTGATTGTTCTGGTTCTACCTTATAGGGTTTTTCCGGTTCTACTTTATAGGAATGTATCCTGGACATTTTCAATAGTATATGTCTATGGGTCTTGTTTTAAATTCTATGGAGCCTGTTGATATTTTCATTTTAGCAAGCAATTGACTTTATTAAGTTTGAGCTGTGATTTCCAATGGTACCAATTGTTCAGTTCAGTTGTCAAAACTTTTGCATGTTGTTTCCATCTGTCCTACATGTGCACAGTAGTCAATATGGGTTCTGGGTGGTGGTCTTTATGTTGTTTCTCAAAGTCTTTGGTATATTAAAAAGACCCTTTCCTTCAATAGGCTCAGAAATTCATAAATGATTTTATGGAATCACTTTCCTGAGGCCTTCTCTGTGATCTCCCTGGTACCTTTTAGTTCTCCAGCCAGAAAGCTGGGTATTTAGTTACTTTACTCTACTCTGTCCTAGACTCCCAAAACTGTACTCCAATTGAGACCAATGGCTAGAAAGACAGAGAGAGAGCCAGGGTTGGGGGAAGAGGTTTCTCTTCCTCGGAGCTTTGGCTTCTGATGACCTCCATTGTAGCTTCTGGTGCTACCATCAGATCACTGGGAGATAGGCATAAATAAGAGAAGGAAGAAAAGGAAGGAAAGAAGGAATAAATATTGGGGGATTTCTACATTTTTTCTGGGTATTATGAATTCCCTTTGACAGTGTTTGCTTCTCCTGGAGCTCGGTCTGTAGCTTGGTGGCCACACCTGGTTTTAGGCTATGCTACATTCAGGAAGTGGGATACCAGGAGGCAAATGGTAAACTCATTGCTGGTTTGATGAGATAGGCAGTCCCCAAGTTACAAACATCTGACTTATGTGCAACTTGCACTTACGAATGTAGAGTATAACAGTCAAGTCCCCGAGTTACAAACACCCAACTGAAATACAACTCACACTTACGAATGGAGGCTATTACAGGTAATAAGTAAATGTACCTGTTCAAATTTATATACAAACACAACTTAAGAACAAACATACAGAACCTATCTCATTCATAACCTAGGGACTAGGGACTGCCTATACTTGAAATCTGGTTTTCACCCTTAATTTACCTGGTAAGGTTTACTTTTGAGAGTCTTCAATTGCTCTATGCATTCTGCCTAGGTTGTATACTTGCTTTCATTTGGAGAGACAAGGAAGAATATTCTTTCTCTAGTTTACCTAGAACTGAAATACTGGTAGAATTTGATGCTAGGTTTTCATCTTTTGGTAATACTTCTCCCATCTATGTTCACAAATTTGTTTAAAATCGGGATCAAAATTTACATCTCCTAAGAGAGTGCCTACCTTACTAAGCACTTTACCCTACCTCTTTAGCACAAATTTACTAATTTTGTAACATTACAAAATTTTGTTACTTAAAAAAATTTTTTGTTTCAAAGATTTGCACTTAGTTCTTCACAATGAAACTGTGTAAGGGCAGAACAGAACCCATGGCTTAAAAACCTTTTTAAAAAATTTCCTACATCGTAGACCAGCATCCTGGAGATAGGCAATATTCAATTAAGTTTAATTATCTGGTTGACAGATGTTCTGATCAGTCTTTCTAAAAATAAGAGTATTTTTGCACATTCTGAAAATGAAGAGAGAAGAATAAAGTAGGGATGTTAAGGTGCTAGTTAATTATCAAGACAAAATATGGTACAGTTGGTTCTGCAATAGTGCTAGTTTTAAAAATGAGAATTTATTCCAGTGTCATCAATATATCAGGGAATAGTTTGAACAAAACATGAATTTCGTGTTTGCTTATGCATGATTTTGTCTATAACAAATTTTAGGTGAATGCAGGAAACTGCGCTTAGCTAAACCAATTAAGACAATTAAGTTTGCAAGTTCATCTTAGAAAAAGTATTACATACCTCATTGCTATCACTAAAGTCACCTTTGAGGTATGCCCCCTAAGGAAGCTATGCAACACCACCAGTGTCTACTCCACCCTTCAAAGCAATTTTGGAACTCTTTTTCTGCAATGGCCATCAGAGCTGTTGTTGTACCATGGTTTGACAATTAAGTTTGCAAACTCGTCCTAGAAAAAGTGCTATATACCTTATGGCTGAATATCACTACTATACCTTCAAAGGACTGCTGTTGGCCATCTGGTGAACATAGCGATATTCACCAATGAGGTATGTAGCACTTTTTCTAGGATGACTTCACGAAGTTAGCTGTCCGATATCATCCACACATCTACCTCATATTGACCAGTTATCTCAATTTGCTATGTGCATTATGAGCTACACTCATCCACATAAGGTGTTGTTACAATTTCCTCTCCAATTTCAGATAACCTTCCATCCTCCACTTCACCATGACTCACAGCTGCAACTCTCTTGATGTCTACTTCCACAAGCAGACTTCAGGTCTGTTTTTGGGTAAAGTACCATATTTATTGTAGTATGTATATATTTCTTAGCTATTTAAGATATATTAGGTTCCTGTATTCTTTTTCAGTGTGTCACTGATGGATTTTTTTTTTTTTTTACTGAGACAGAGTCTCAAGCTGTCGTCCTGGGTAGAGTGCTGTGGCGTCATAGCTCACAGCAACCTTAAACTCTTGGGCTCAAGTGATTCTCTTGCCTCAGCCTCCCTAGTAGCTGGGACTACAGGCGCCCACTACAACACTTAGCTATTTTTTTTTTGTTTACCAGGCCCGGGCCGGGTTTGAATCCATCAGTCCCAGAGCATGTGGCCAGTGCCCTAACCACTGAGCTACAGATGTCCAACTACTGATGGAATTTTTGTGTTGCCCCATCTCTTCTTTTTCAATAAAACATGTAGCTAGCAGTGTGTGATATGTTCATAACTTGGTGCTTTTTAAGAACACACATGTTCCATTTTAGGAGAAGAGGGAAGGTGGAAGGACAAGGCATAAGGATATAAAAAAGGAATAGAATATGGAGCATAATCCCAATATTGTGTTAAATTCAAGATCTGCTCCTAGCTGGCTATGGTGGCACATGCTTGCAGTCCAAACTACTAGGGAGGCTGAGGCAGGAGGATTAATTGGCCCCAGATATTAAGAGGCTGCAATAAGCTGTGACAGCATCACTGTACTCCAGCCTGAACAACAGTGTAAGACTCTCTTTCTTTAAAAAATTAAAACAAAATATGTACTCCAGAAGATTTTCTTCTGATCAATAACCATTCAAAAAGAAGAGCATAGCCTGGGGAACCTGACACCTAATCAAACCAGATGAGCGTGCTCTAAAGATTCAACTTCAAACTACTATTTCAAAGTAGAAGCAACACAGTTTCTTAAGACTAGTTTCCCTCCCATTAGAGTACATATTACATAGATTGTATAGATAAAGAGTAGGAGAAAGGGCCTATACCTTCTAAGTAAAAGCAGAGAAAAGACCCACAAGAACATATTCCTGCTTCCTCATCTTCACCCACTTATAACCTACAAATCCTAACAGTTTTAGCTTACATCTCATCTTTTCTATGCCATCTTCTCTCATCTTCTACTTTTCTAACTACTTATGTACATGTTTACACAAAAAATTAGTACAGCAGTCGTTAATTACTTCCCAGTACTCCTTCAACACACCTGCATATGGATGAACTTACACCCATCTGAGACAATGGCTCATTCCAGCTGTGATTCTCATGACTTTCAGGAATCTATATGTGCATGTGTGTATAGGTAGGCAGGGGTGTGGGGGAGGGGGCTCTCTCTGGGCTAGAAATTTTCCCTCATTGGCTAGACTATGAGCTGAAAGTCAACTACAACTCATTTTCCCCCCCAAAGCCTATTAAGAGCGAGGATATTAGGGCTGGGCGCAGTGTCTCACAACTATAATCCTAGCACTCTGGGTGGCCAAGGTGGGTGGATTGCCTGAGCTCAGGAGTTCAAGATAAGAGCCCGAGTAAGAATGACACCCCATCTCTAAAAAATGGGTATTGTGGCGGGTGTGTGTAGTCCCAGCTACTCAGGAGGGTGAGGCAAGAGGATTGCTTGAACCCAGAGTTGGAGATTGCTGTGAGCTATGTATGATGCCACAGCATTCTACCAAGGGCAACAGAGTGAGACTGTCTCACTAAAAAAAAAAAAAAGAGTGAGGATGTTGTTATGTCATGTGGGGTCCATGTGTTAGCTCTTATGTGTCTTTTGTATATACAGCAAACAGTTAACTTTTGAATCTGTTTTTAGAACCAGTAGTTCAGATAAGGAGTCTAGACATTTTTTTACCTTGAAAATCACTTATTTTTAGGTGAATTAAATGTATTAGAATTCAATTCATAATCATTGGCCTGCAGGAATCTCTCTTCCATTTCCTTTTATATAATAACATGGGCAAGAAAAGATCTGAATAGCAAATCCTATTAGTTTTAACTTCAAAATGCATCCAGAATTTAACTGCTTCTCACAAATTCCCCTGCTACCCTTTGGGCCAAGTTTCCATCATTTTTTGCCGGGATTATAGCAGTCAAAGTAGTCCACCTGAAGTCAGATCATGGTACTCTTCTGCTCAGAGCTCCCAAATAGCTTCCCTTCTACCCTACAATACAAGCTAAAGTCCTTACCATTGACTTACATAGCCCTTCATGGTCTGTCTTTACTCCCTGCCGTCATCTCTCACACCTTACCTCTTATTACTGTCCCCATATTTCACTTATTTCTTGCCATACTGGCCTCTTTACTATTATTTAAATATGCACTTTCCTTATATGTACATGTTCTTCTACATATGTGCAAGGCTCACTGTCTTACATCCTTTTGCCCTCAATATTACTGTTTTAAGGAGACCTTCTCTAACCACCTTACATAACTGGCAACCCCTACTCACACCAGTCCCTTTTCTCCTCACCCAGCAGAACTCTTCTCCGTAGTATTTTGTCACCATTTGCCATGTCATAATTATTTATTATCTGTCTCCCCACACTGGAATGTAACTTCCACAAAGACAGAGACTTAGTTTTAGTTCCTTTTACATCACTAGTGGCTATAGAAATGCTGGCCCCAGAGTAAGGTGTTCACTAATTTTCTGGTGAATGAATTTGGAGTATACAATAAGTAGCATTATTTATAGCTATGACCCCAAAGCATAAAATGACCTCTGCTTGGCATTCAAATAGAGACATATGTCATATCCTGGTTATCATCAAGATGCCATCTGAAGGAAGAAATCAAACAAAAATTATCAAGGATACAGTAAAGATTTTAGATTTAGAAATCCTATTCCATAGTTAAAGAGCAATGCCCTAAAACCTAGGAGGTGTTGGAAATCTCTGTTTCCACCCCTGGGTACCTCTCCAGAGCCCTCAGGATTGCCAACAAGTTTTAAGTTTTTCACTGTACTGCATAGAAGCAGGAAGGTAAATGGAGAAGCGATAGAGGACAGCATATAGGGCTGCACATATCCTTTCTTGAAGCAGGCTGAACCACATCTGCCTATATCTTTGGTGGTCTTCCTATTAAATACTGAACTACACATCCCAAAATGCCTTGCA
>CAUYRH010000474.1:22500-33093 GCA_963574655.1 Perodicticus potto
ATGAGCATAGAATAAGTGCTGAACAAGTGCTTACTGAAGGCAGAGACAGTTGAAGGGATCAGTTTAGCTTCCTGTAGCACCATTCTGATAAAACAGGACCAATCAATGAGCTGTGGGAAACAAATTCAGGCCAAATGCAAGTCCTTTCTACCTAATGAAAAATAAAATGAGCTTTAAAGGTATATTGAAAGAAGCAACCCAAATGTCCATCAATAGATGAATGGATAAACACATTGTGGCATATTTATTCAGTGGAATATTATTTGGCCATAAAAAAGAATGAAGTACTGACACATGCTACAACATGGATGAATCTCAAAAATGTTATGCAAGATGAAAGAAACTGGACACATAGGTCACACAGTATATGATGCCATGCACATAAATATTCAAAATAGGCAAACCCACAGAGACAGAAAGCAAGGGCTAAAAGGAGTGGTGAGTTATTGGCTTAATGGATATGGGGCAATGAAAAGGTTTTGGAACTAGATAGAAATGGTGGTCACACAGCATTATGAATGTACTAACTGCCACTGCACTGTTCACTTTAAAATGGTTAATTTCAGTTATGTGCATTTCATCTCAATAAAAATATGATGAAAAAATACATTGTAAAAAGAAGACTAGCACCACTTTGTGGTAAGACAAGCTGTACATAGAATTTAGTAATCTCTTTACATCAAACAAGCACATCAAAAAATCACAAAGGAGAGTTCCAAACAACCCTTCATTATAAAATCCCATTCTCTACTGGAAAACAGACAAAGACTAAGTTTTAAGACTTATGATCATAGTTCTAAGGTTCTCTTCCTGTATGATTGCCTTTCCTGCCTTATGAGACCACACTGCCATGTTTTCATCTTATAAAGAAACATGACACTGCCCTAGGTAGTGTGGCAGTACTCTCACCATCCCTAATCTACTCACTAATCAATCAACAATTTGTTCAGCTATAGCCATTTTGAAATGGTAACACGCAATGATTATAAATTCATTATTTCCTGGGCAGTGCCTGTGGCTCAATGAGTAGGGCGCCAGCCCCAAATACTGAGGGTGGAGGGTTCGAACCTGACCCTGGCCAAACTGCAACAAAAAAATAGCTGGGCATTGTGGTGGGTGCCTATAGTCACAGCTACTCAGGAGGTTGAGGCAAGAGAATCAGTTAAGCCCAAGAGCTGGAGGTTGCTGTAAGCTGTGACGTCACGGCACTCTACCCAGGGCAACAAAGCGAAGATTCTGTCTCTAAAAAAAAAAATAATAATAAATAAATAAATAAATAATTTCCCTTCTCCTTAGAAAGACATTAAGTCCTATGTGGTACACATGTTCTGTTATAAAAGATTTTAGCATAAGAATAATGTGAGAAACCTTAGGGGTGTCCCAAAGTAGGAAGTCATTTATTGCTTTCCTCATTAGTGACCTTCAAGTAATTCAGCTGAATAAATAGCTGAATCAAGGGCTCCTCCATAATGCTTCTGGCCCAGGGGATGTACAATTTCACAAATTATTTCTGCTGTGGCCCAGAGAGTCACATGTAGACATGTTCTCAGATCTACTCCAAGAATGGAAATGTCAATGAGAAAAAGCTTAACTTGGTTTGAAATCTTAGTTCTACAGTGAAAAGATTAATTGAAAAAATAAAAACTGAAGCCTTTTTTATTTATTTATTTTTGTAGAGACAGAGTCTCACTTTATCGCCCTCGGTAGAGTGCCGTGGCGTCACACAGCTCACAGCAACCTCCAACTCCTGGGCTTGGGTGATTCTCTTGCCTCAGCCTCCTGAGTAGCTGGGACTACAGGCGCCCGCCACAACACCGGGCTATTTTTCTGTTTTGCAGTTCGGCCGAGGTCAGGTTTGAACCCACTAACTTCAGTATATGGGGCTGGCGCCCTACTCAATGAGCCACAAGCGCCACCCTGAAGCCTTATTTGTGAATTATGGAAGCCCACCTGGGAGAATTCCATATACATATAGCCAAGTAAAAAGTCAAAAGTATGTCTTTAAAATAAATATTGAAATATTTGTTGCCTAACTTGGGTAAGTCCTATCCTTATCACTGTGAATAAGTTACTAAGTACTATTTACGTAGTAACAAATATGCATCAAAGTTTTCATTCCTGTATTAGAATGTACCTCCCATATAGCACATATAGCACCCTGAGAGAATTTTTTTTTTTTTTTGGAGACAGAATCTCACTTTATCACCCCCAGTAGAGTGCCCTCGCATCATAGCTCACAGCAACCTCTAACTCTTGGGCTCAAGCGATTCTCTTACCTCAGCCTACTGAGCAGCTGGAACTACAGGTGCCCGCCACAACGACCTGCTATTTTTAGAGATGGGATCTCGCTCTTGCTCAGGCTGATCTTGAACTCATGAGCTCAAGCGATCCACCCGCCTCAGCCTCCCAAACTGCTAGGATTACAGGTGTGAGCCACAGTGCCTGGCCTCCAGAGAAATTGTTTTTTTCCAGAGAATTTTTTTTTAATAAGCAGCAAACTCGTATATTATTAAATCTCCATAAACCTAAGAACTTTACTTATCTCTCTCTCTCTCACACACAGAGTGCCAAAAAATGTATACACATTTTAAGAAAGGAAAAAGCTGTGTTAAAATTGTACTACTTAACATATGCCAGTAACTAAAGATCAGTACAAGTCACATTGAGCACCTGTTGTAACTGTAGAAGTCAAATGTGGCTTAAGTATTACAAATTTAATACTTTTGTTTCTCTTTCTTAAAATGTATGTACATTTTTGGCACCCTTTGTATTTTATATATACAATATATAAAAAACATATTTTAAAGTATCTGAGAAGAGATAAGAGACACACCTAAAACCCTGGGAACAAAACTGTCTCAGCTTTCTTCTCATAAGTCTGGCAACATAAGCCAGAACAGATAGCTTTCATAATCCAAGTTGATTCTGCAAAGAACTCAAGTCAACTGCAACCAAGGACTAAATGGGAGTATACTTATGATGAGAGGATAAGGCTGGCACATTAAGAGGCTAGCACTTTACCATTAAACTTGAACAATGCTAAGTCCCCTCTAGTCTAGTACTATATACTAAGACTGTCTAGTATTTTGTCCAAACAGACATTTACAAAAGCTTATTTTTGCTCTCAGACATCAATTTTATATGATCTATGTAATGTTAAACTAGTTTTATAAATAAGGAAATACTCTATCCATTACAGGTTGTCCCTAAAGTTCATATGCAATTTTAAGTTGCACACGATTTTAAATTGCACATGAACTTTATGGCCACCCTGTACATCCCCAGCACCTAGCAAAGTCCCTAGGATATAGTGGGTTTTAAATAAGTAATTATTAAAAGAAAGAAATATATGATTTACAGCACCAAGAATGTCACCAGATCAGTACAGTCCTACAAAAAGTGACTTTGGAAAACTCTACAGTAATTACAATGATTATGTTCGTTGCACAACCGTTTTGGGAACTTTTCTGGACCTATCTCTGAAAACTTGAATATTTTTCCTCATACTAGAAAAATCCAGGAACCTCACAAATAAGAGTTAAGAAATTCTGCACTCACAACTAGCAATTCAAAATAGAGTACAGAAGTGTGCTGAGTCTCCCATTAAGGTCCCCACAAGGAATGGCTAAGGACAGTATAACCAACCAGGATTCTCTGAAACCAGTTAATTTCCAGAGGGTCACGTCCTGAGCAGCACTATAACCAGAATAACTAATTTATGAAAGCTTCTTCCTGAAAAGAGTAGCTGATAACTTTGGTAAACACCTGCCTAAAGAACCACAATTTGGAGAAGGAAATAAACAAGTCACTTTGAAATGCCTGTGTTGGTTGACTCATTAAAAAATGATAATGAAAGATAAAAGACAACCTGATATATTAAACCACTACCAACAACATCATCAATGTTTATTGGAAACTTAACAATCTAATAGCTATACTTTCCTTTTACCTTCTCTTACCAAGAATGGAACCAAAACTGGTTGACTTTCTAAGAAGTAATTCAATTTTCATTGAATTTAACATGATGAGGTAGATATTTAAAAAGTCTCAAAGGCAGCATCAGTCATGAAGCAAGGTGATTCTCTTAGAGCCTACAAGTGGGTTGATGAGTCACACTAAATACACACACTTCTGTTCTCTTTTGGCACATTCTGATGCAAGTCTTGAGATGAGATTGACGTAAAAAGAACTAACTATGACAACTAATTCTCACATTTTCCACATTTTAAAAACTCTACATTCCTTTTTGCAAATTATCAAAGGTATACAAAAATAAGGTGAGAAATATTTTATGCTATGTTTATCAAATTCATTAAAAATAATGATAATGTCCAAATACTGGAGAGGCTGTGATTAAATTGGCATGTTAATAAAGGACTGATATACAGTATAAGTTGGGATAACCCATTAGGGAAGCAGCTTGGCAATATGAATAAGGGCCACATTGTATTTATGTACTTCAACATGCATTGTTGATAAAAATTTATCCTAGGGCTGGGCACAGTGGCTCACACCTGTAATCCTAGCACTCTGGGAGGGTGAGGTAGGAGGATGGCTTGAGGTCAGGAGTTCAAGACCAGCCTCAGCAAGAACAAGACCCCATCTCTACTAAAAATACAAAAATTAGCTGGACGTTGTGGCAGGTGTCATAATCTCAGTTATTTAGGAGGCTGAGGGAGGAGGATCACATGAACTCAGGAGTTTGAGGTTGCTGTGAGCTAGGCTGATATCATGGCACTCTAGCCTGGGCAACTGAGTGAGACTTTGTCTCTGAAAAAAAAGAATTTATCCTAAAGAAATATTTCCAGTAAAGAAAAAAATAAGCAGGAAAATATTCATCACAAATTTTTAGTAAAGATATTTAAAAGTAGCCTAAAATGCCCAAGATGTATGCTTAAGTTAAAAAAAAAATTAGTGCTGAAAATGAAGTAACAACACAGAAAAAGGCTTGACAAAAAATAAACATGATACAAAAGCACATTTCATTGTGATTGCAACCACGTAAAAAACACATATGGATATGGAAAAGAACAAAAGAATATAGTGGCAGTTGTTTGCAGCTGCCAAATTTTCTGAAGTGATGATATATTATCTTAAAATTAAAATAAAAAGCCATTAGAATTTAAAATAAAATATTTTCAGCCATATACACTCCCTCGTAGGCCCAGCTACTTGGGAGCCCTGAGGAAGGAATATTCCTTGAGCCCAGGAGTTCATGGTTGTAGAGTGCTGTGATTACACCTATGAACAGTCACTGAACTCCAGCCTGGGCAACACAGCAAGACCTAATCTCTTAAAAAATAAAAAAAGAAAGAAAAGAAAAAATTCTAAAACTAGCCTATGTATCAACTCTTTCCAGTAAAAAGATCTAAAGTCAAAATGTGGTTATAGGTCAGGCACGGTGGCTCACTCATGCCTATAATCCTAGCACTCTGGGATGCCCGAGGTAGGTGGATTGCTTGAGCTCAGGAGTTGTCCAGACCAGCCTGAGCAAGAGCAAGACCCTGTGTCTACTAAAAAATAGAAAAACTGAAGCAAGAAAATTGCTTGAGCCCAGAGTTTGAGGTTGCTGTGAGCTATAATGTAGCCATGGCACTCTACCCAGGGCAACAGAGTGAGACTCTCTCTCAAAAAAAAAAAGAAAAATTGGTTATAGGACCCCGTTTCTGCATTTAAAAAGAATAAGTACATAAATAACAGGTTCCCAGGTCTTACCTTCTTTTCACCAAAAATATTATAAACAAATCTGGAAAGTGCCCTGGCAGGACAGATTATACATTATTATGATAAGGTGCAAGTCCTGAGAAGATATGCAATCAACTTGTTTAACTCTGGCTGGCCCAGCGTTTGCTAAACACACTTGATCATAAAACCCTCTATGCTCTCAAGACCTGCAAACACTCTTTTCACAACAGTTTGGAAAGTGCTGCTTGGGTACATGATGCTCAAAGGAGGCAACAGAAGGGAGGCATCTTAATTACCAGGGAGGTGTTTCCAGACTCTATGCTCTGCAGTTGGGAGTCACTAATGACAGCATGCCTAATCTCTCAGGTGTATGTATTAAGGTACAGAGAAAGCTTGAGAACCACTGATCTATGCAGCTACTTATAAACAACTTAATCCTACTGAGGGAAAAAAAACACAAAATAAACCCCTTAAAGTCCAGGTTGGGGAGGTTTTTCTGGATCTTACAAAAGGGATTCTGATCAAGTTCAAAGATGATAGCAGTTGATAGAAAGGAATGGCATCTCTTCTTCTGTAATTATGAAGTGGCAACCAAAGAAATTTCAATAACCTATATGAGAACTAGTTAGTGTCACTTTTAAACATAGCATTGTTCACGACACATGAAAAACTGAAGCATACATCTCTTTGAAGTCCAGATATTTAAGAAAAACAGTATATGCATATGGCAGTAGGGTGTCTCCATAGGGCAAATACCCAGTATCTACTTCCCAGAGTTAAGGGACAAGCAAACAGCCTTCCATCCCCTCTACATGATTCTTTAGCATTACAAGACATACCTCTGGTCTAAGTATAGCTTTTGAGCAGGCAGGGCAAAGAGGCCCATTTTGGGAGAAGCGAAGGGGAAGGTGCCGAGTTCGATTGCGACAGGTTGGCTCCTCACATATCAACCAACCCTGGAGAGAAAAAGAGAAAACTTTGGTCACCATCAACAAATATAAATAATAAATCTTTTCTGCTGTCAAGATAGACTCTGCTATCAGATGTTTCTTAGAAATTCTCATATAGGTCTCTCTAGTCACCTTTCTTTCCTAACATGTTAATTACATCTTTGCCCAAAGTTAAAAGTTGGGAAACATGTGAGATGTTATTCCCTTTTCTTAAAAGGGAATCTTAAAAGATCATGTGAGATGATATTCCCTTTTCTTAAAAGAGACACCCTCCCTTATATACATACATTAACATCTCCCAATAAAAACTTCTATTACATGCAGAATGTAAACCAATGTATTTTAGTTCATTAGTAAAGACCATTAGCAGAGTGTACCACATAGAAATCAATGACCTTCCAAACAGCTGAAAGACTGTTGGTCAGTTACCTAATTGCTGGGCTCAGTTTCTTTCTCTGTAAAATGAGTACAATAGTACTTACCTTACAGGGTTGTCATAATGATATAATATATTTAAAGTGTTTAGAATTATACTTCCCATAAAAGAAACACTTAACAAAGGTAAGCAATTATTTCATTTAAAATTAAAACAGATTTGCCTAGACATGTTTTCTGGAGGCATAAAACTGTCCACATTGTTTTCAAGGACAACTTCAACCAACCACTATTTTTCAGAGGTTTGAAACAGCCATTGCACACTTCTTTACCCTATAGAACCCTCTTTTCACTTTATTTCTTCAGTTACTCTCTCTTGCTGTACTTGTTTGAATTTTCTCATAGTGATGTGATAACAATATGCATATCCTCTTACATCGCCATTTTGTTTACCATAAAGCCTATCTGTTAAACAAGGAAGACAAGGCTTCACAAACAGGTCAAGCAAAGCTCAGATGTTCACACTAAGGCACACAGGGTCTGTGGGCTTTGGTGCTACATGCACCACTACACAGGCCTAATAAGCATAAGGCAGATATAGGGTGAGGTGCTGGAGTATAAAGGTGAACAAGGCAGGCTACCCTTGTCTCCTGGTGTTCCTACAAGGAGAGCACTTGGAGACAGTGCACAACTTCTGAACTGGTCTTGAAGAATGAGTGGAAGTTTGGTAGGTAGACAAGACAGGAAAGACAACTGTGGCAGAAAGAATAATGCCAAAGAAAGAAAGCCAGAAAGAGCTATGCTTGTGATATCATTAAGAAAGGGAACAGCAGCACATATAACCTCATTTCCTATTTGTAGACTGAATAACCTACTGGTCTTACCCCTAGTAAGAGCAGTACATATACATGAGCGTTGTTTCATTGTGTTAGGTACTTTAATCTGCCACTTAATAGTGTCTCCATGTGGTATTAATCCAAAGCTGAGGGATGCCCTCACCTACTACTGTGCTATTTGACCTCATTCCTTAAAACAGGATCTTCAGGAAAGTAGCGACAACCAAACTTGAGGGAAAGCACCAAGAATTAGCTCTAGTTCCACTTAAGGCTATCACGCAAAAAAGGGAAAAGTTGAGGTTGCTGTGAGCTATAACGTAGCCATCATGGCACTCTGCCCAGGGTGACAGAGTGAGAGAAGTAGAAGATTTTGACACACACACACAAAAAAAATTATGCAACCTTTAAGAAATATAGGGGCCTGTGGCTCAACAGGCTAAGGCGCCAGCCAAGTACACCTGAGCTGGCGGGTTCGAATCCATCCCGGCCCGCCAAACAACAATGATGGCTGCAACCAAAAAATGGCCGGGCGTTGTGGCGGGCACCTGTAGTCCCAGCTACTTGGGAGGCAGAGGCAGGAGACTCGCTTGAGCCCAAGAATTGGAGGTTGTTGTGAGCTGTGATGCCACTGCACTCTGTCCAGGGTGACAGCTTGAGGCGCTGTCTCAAAAAAAAATTCATCTAGTTGATACATTCACAATAAGCTTCATTCCTACCTTTATTCAAAGGCTAAATTATTTTAAAATGTAATTTGAACTTTTCAGGTAAAGGTCTCAACAAGTCCTTAATGAAATTTCTAATATATATCCATAGTTACATTAAATATTGTGGGGAATAGACACAGGACCGCTAGGCACATAGTTTCCCAAAATTATAATCTAAATAGGGAAGCAAGGGCTGGGTGTGGTGGCTCACTCTTGTAATCCCAGCACTCTGGGAAAGCGAGGCTGGTGGATTCCAGACCAGCCTAAGCAAGAGCGAGAGCTCGTCTTTAAAAATAGCCCGGCCTTGTGGTGGGCCTATAGTCCCAGCTACTTGGGAGGCTGAGGCAAGAGGATCTCTTGAGCACAAGAGTTTGAAGTTGCTGTGAGCTATGACCCCACAGCACTCTATCAAGGGTTACAAAGTGAGACTCTGTCTCAAAAAAAAATAAATGAATAAAAATAAATAAATAGGAAAGCAAATGAAACACACACAAAGATGAAAAAGCAGTTCAGCATAGTTTGGCTTTAAGAACCAAGTTGTGTGGTATCAAATACAAGTGTTTACCAATGCAGAGAAGAAAACAGTAATGTCTGAGACAAACTATTACTACCACTACCACCACAACCACAACAGACCATGAACTAGAATAAAGAATCAGTGATTCTGAGTCACAGTCAACTGTTCCAATTCCCAAGACCTGTTATCACATTTTCTTGATTTGAAGAGACATTTATATTCACAGTTCAATATTTCTGAAACTCAGATGCATTTATAACAGGCATGTACAATTTAATGACTTATTTATGTTTTCTTCCAAAAAGCTGTTAACTCAAGAGTACAGCTCACAATTGGTCTCTTAGAAATAAAGAAAAAAGGTACTATGGTTTAGTCTGTTTTAGGCGTGAGGGAAACAGTGGGGAATACTGGAGCTGACATCAACAATCGGTATTAAATTTTAAAGTTACCCTATAAACACTAAAGGTGAGACAAGTTGTTTCTAGAAGTACCCATTTAGGCATATTAATAAAGGAAACAGTAGAATCCAAGCAAATCATGTAAGAAAAATTCAGGACTGGACCACTCCTTTATCATTCATTTGGATCTGTTACACTGTATTTGATATCTGAGGCTTTACATGCTTTGGAATATGTAGTCAGTTAACATTACCAATCATAGATGTAATTCATCCAATTCTAAACAAAATTAAAAAACAAGCAAGCAGACAGGTAACAACTATCATGCTTTGAGAAAAGAAATCAAGTAGCAGAATACAACCTGGAAGTTAACATTCTTTTTTAATTTTTAAAATATAACATTCAAAAACCTAGAGTCCCTTTTCAGATGTTTTCAAAACTTGATTCCCTCAATACACTACAACTTCATGACTCATTGGGGAGGTGTTAGCCAAAGAGATGCTAAGTTGTCATCTCACCTGTTTTTAAAGCAAACACCTAACTCTATCTCTGACAGAGTTACTAACTAAATGTCCTTTCAAATCATATAGAAAACAGATAATATAATTTGTCTAGACTTCCTACCAGTTATAATTATCATTAAAGAGGTCTTTTTTTCTTTGTCACCTCTCTATTCAGTGCTTATTTGGGTTTGTTTGTACTTACTATCTGTTAATCTCCCTTTACAAATGACAACAATAACTAGTGCTATTATGCATGGAAATTAAACATGCTGATAACTGTATGAAGGGAACTGGGGCTGAAAAAAAATATTAGAACCCTGTAACTCTTTATGACTCTTGTTTTATTTTGATAATTAAACTTTTGGTCATGGTGTATTTTAAACAAAACTCTTCTATTGAGGACACAGGCCCTAATCATATTCAATATATGCTTTGCTTCAATTCAGTTTTGTCCAGTACATTTTGTTTAACCCTTTGGTCTCCCAGCAAATGTTAACCAACTGTGCTAAACCTAACTTCCAAGGAACATGTGTGCTGTTAGAAATAAATATGCCAGGTTTGAAAATATTCCATGATAGGGCAAATCTTGTAAGATCTCATGGTGAATTTTACCTCTCAAAGATGA
>CAUYRH010000475.1:0-13462 GCA_963574655.1 Perodicticus potto
TCCCCACTTGAAATCTCTCCCTCTACCAGGAGCTTTGGTGTTTTCTGTATTCTTTTCTGTAAATCAATTCTGTCTTACCACGGAGGGGTGGGGGTGGGGGAATAATGTAATGAAGAATAATAAAATACATATATTTAAAAAAAAAATAAATAAAAAAATAACTAAACCACACACACACACACACATACACACAAAGAATTTTGCATCTTATTTTAGGTGGAAATTAGCATAGATCTAATTCAATGGATAGCTCTGGGGTTTGCCTCATGCACCCACATGGTAGGCTTCAATTGTGTGGCACTGTTTCTGGGACACTGTTGGGACACCATCCCCCAGTTGTAGGCTGGTAAGCAGCACTTTCTGGGATTCATCTGCATTTTGTCAGTTGGAAATCAGAAATTTGGAGAAATAAAATGTTTTTCCCATCATGACTCATCAATGGTAGAGGCCGTTGAGCTCCTATTTCCAAATGCCCTTTCTGTGCCTGTCTTTGGTTGGGCTCAGCCTCCAGCCCAAATCAGCTCTACTGTTCTGTCTCTACCCCCTTTATAATGTTCCCACAAAACCGCTTAGCATTGCCAGAATGGAGAGCTCGTTTTGCTCATTAGCAAAACTATTCTCTCCTGGCAACTGGCAGTTGGGGATAGAAAACATTTCACTTAATTTAGCCTATTGTTTACTTTTGGCAGGAAAACAAACTGGTTTGGGTGGCATCTAAACAATGAGGATAGTTGGCTGAGCTCCACTGTGAGATTAATTGAAAGACTGTCATGGATGGAGCTGGATCAGGTTCTCCTTAGCAAAGTATCTCTAGAATGGAAGAAAAAGTATCCAATGTATACATCCCTATATTTAAATTTTCTAACATGATGGTGACACTTTCCACTCCCATCAGCAATATATGGAGTTCCATTTGCTACATATTCTTACCAATGTTTGGTATTGTCATTCCTTTTACTTTTAGTTATTTGTGTGGGTATAATATGGTCTTTCATTATTATTTACAACTAATGACATTGAACACATATTTTTCATGTATTTATTGGCCATTCATAGATCGTCTTTCGTGAGGATCTTCAAACTTTTGTCATTTTTTTAGCCACGTATGTTGTCATTGTTGACTTTTGGGTGCCTATTTCTTTTCTTTTTTTATTTTTCTCACGCCCTTGGATCTTTATTTTCTATATAATTTTTTTGTCGAATGTATTTGCCAGTACATTTCAGTGCTTACAATATATTAACAATTTCAGTACATTCCATTTTGTTAATGGTGTGTTTTGGTGATTTTTTTATCTTTTGAGGTTGAGTTTATCAACTTTTTCTTTTATATTTAATACATTTTATGTCATGTTTAAGAAATCTTTGCCTTCACTAAGGTTGTGAGAATATTTTCCTATATTTTTTTTTCTAGAGGCTTTTTGGTTTTAGTGTCTATATTTTGCTTTATGATTTAATGCAGATTAACTTTTGCATGTGATTTTGTGTAGCAGTCCAAGTTCCCCCCAATATGTTTATCCAATTGCTTATCCAGAGTTTTATTTAAAAATTTTTGTTACAGCTTTATTCATTTTAGGATAAAAAGGAAACCATCCCAATTTCCTTCAACAGGAGAATGGAGCTGGCCATCATAGGTCAGTGGTTAGCGTATTGGCCCCACATAACCAGGGGTGGCAATTTTGAGCCTTACTTGGGCCTGTTAAACAAAAAAACCAAAAACAATAAACTCAGAAGAATGGAAGAACAGTTTATGATTGTTCTTACAGTGGAATCATCAGTACAAAACATAACTACAGAGAGATGCAACTGGTTGACAAATCCCAAAACTTGACTGAAAGAAGCCAGATATGAAGGAATATGTACTGTTGATTTTTATTTATATGAAATTCAAGAAAAGGCAAAATTAGTTTGTAGGATAAAATCAGCACAGTGGTTTCCTGTGGAGGGTGTGGGATTAACTGGAAATGATTAACTGGAAGGGAACAAAAAGGAACCTTCTGGGGTGACGGAAATAGTCTGTTTTTGATTGGGGTGGAGGCAATACACAAGTATGACATTTATCAAAACTCATCAAGTTGTATGTTTAACATCTGTGAATTTCACTGTGCATAATTTTATCTTAAAAATATCTAACACCTGGTATGACAGAACAATGATTAGCAGAGAGTGGATAATTACATGAAAAACTTCTCTAAATTAATTTCAGTAACCCAAGTTGATCCCACAGTCACCTATTTTCATAATGATGAATATAGGAAGCCAGGAAATGGGGCCAGGTTTGGTGGCTCACATCTGTAATCCTAGTGCATTGGAAGGCTGAGGCAGGAGGATCACCTGAGCTCAGGTGTTTGAGGTTACAGTGAGCTATGATCAAGCTATCGCATTCCAGCATGAGTTACAAAATCAGACCCTGCCTTAAACAAAAGAAAAATAGTTAATTATGCCCCAGAATATTCTTTTAATGTTTCAGGGAATCTACTTAAATTTCTTCTAAGTATACAACATTTAATATTTAGGAAGTTTTGAAATTTAAAGAGGCACACTTTAATTGGGACAATTTACATATAAGAATTTCCAGTAACTGACAATGTGCGATATGTTTATATAAATACATAAATTCATATACAAATGCACATTTGTCTATGTATCTCTTTAAGGTCATAGAACAAAGCTATAAAAAGACGATATAATTATACTATGAAAGATTGATGTGCTTCCTTGGTCATTGTTGTCTTTTCTTTTTTGTTTTTTTCTAATTAAATTAAAATATGTAATTCTAAAACCCCAGCTAGAATTTCATATTGATAACAGAATATTTGCAACAATAAATGTGTAACTGCCTTAGAATTTTCCAGAAGAATCCTTTTGAGCTTTTCTGGCTCTGACAGAGGAAGTGTACAATTAGCCAGCCCTAGTTCTGCCCTAGTCCAATCAGCAGAGACCTAAGCAGCTCTGTTTAGGGTTCCCTGATTCTGCACCTTGCTATTGAAGCTCAGAACTTCTTATGTTCTTATGTTACCTATGGCAGTCTTACATTTCTATCAGCATTCACTGGCTATTCCTTGGTGAGGAGGACACAGGTTTTTTGGAACCCTCCTCCTGGGTCATGAACAAGATTCAGAGTACTGGTGTACTTCTTACTGTTCTGTAGGGAGTTATTAGACTACAGACCACATTTGGGAATCCTACTTTGTTTTCAGGGAACAATTATTTACTTCTTCTATTTCTAGGTAAGAAGTTTCCATTGGCGCAGCTCTCCTGGGCTGCCTCAGAAAGAGTTTTCTCTGATTGCTGGACGTGGAGAAAAAAAAAGCTTGAAGACTCTTCATCTCTGACTCATGTCACAAGCACAGCTGATCTGGCTCTGTCTTAGTGGGGTGATCTGCAGTTTAGAGACTTTTTTCTAATTCAGAGGTATATTACCAAGCCAATTTTCTCAAGAACTTATGCCATAATTTTTATCATACATTTACACTTACATTTCAACTGTATTTATATTCAAGTGGGAGGAGAAAGGTGATACTTTCAAAACTGAACATTCTTATCTAGGGGTTGGGAGCTGCCACTTTCAATCTTATCTCTCTTATTTTGAGAACATTTGAAAATATATGCATCTGCATGAATTTTGCAGTTTTGGTGTCTAGAACAAGGGAAATTTCACACTCCTAGTGGCCTGAACTGTTAGTACTGCCATAGTACCTGCATTCTGAGAGTCTTCTAAATTTGTGTGTAATTTAAGTGTTTAACCAGCTTCTCACTGACACCATGTATTACTTCCATCATAATTTTTTTATTAGATAGCTGGATAGTCATTAAATAGGTTTTATTAAATGGAAATAGTCTCACATCCCATCAATACTTTTAAATTGTTTTCCTTATTACTTTTCTAATGTTTATGTTCATATTTCCCCACAGGACAGACATCATGACTGATTAATAGATCTGTGAGGAACTCATCCAATTCTAGAAAAAATATATGCAAATGCCATTTTGTCATTGATGACAGAATAAATGAAGGTAAAAAAAGGAGGTATAGATGAAGTGCCCCAGGAAATATCCCCAAGTGAACGTCAACTTTAGATATATGGTCAAAAAAGGAATTTTTAACCTTCATCTTGGATATGTGTCTTGCAGTAATAAAGGGTTACTTAAAATATTTGACTAGAAATAATCAGATGATAAGTGAGCACCTGAAAAGTCTGGAAGGAAGCTTCACATATTCCAAAACATTTCTCCATTAGGCATGTTCAATGTCTTATGCCATGGAACCATCCATTGGCATAAGACATTGAAAGGTATTTACCTTTACCATGTAAAACAGCCTAGTTGAAAACATAGTGGATTACTTTGGGTTATCTATAGAGTTCCAGCCTGGCAGAAAGTAGGATATGAGAGAGCACATGATGGACAGTCATGCCTCTACAGAAGGGCTAGAATACTCTTCACTGGAAGTGTGCTAGAGGGGGTAGTGTGCTAGCCAAAGATACTGGAGAGGAGATAACTGCCCTTATAGGAAGCTGATAAGAGTGCATGTCTCTAAAGACAATCTTCACTCTGAAATTCCATGATTCTTTGATAAGAAGGTACAAAAACCCTTCCATAAGATAATTGGATGTTTAGACCTTCCTGCCTCTCTTCCCCCACCCCCAATGAATTCTTGATATTTTTTAACACCCCTTTGGAGAATCAGTCATGATTTAAAGGGACAACCCAGCATAGAGATCGCCCCTGCATACCTGCATACTTCCAAATTATAGAATCCCTACTTCTTTTCCAGGAAGGTATTCTAGAATTCTGATTTCACTTCTCCTGAATATTTCATATAGAAGAATTGTTTTAATCACAATCTCTTTGGTTAGAGCTCCTACACTCTATTTAATTATTTTAATAAAATTTTCATTGCATTATGAAATAGTTCAGAAAAAAACAAATGTTTAAAGAAAAATATAATAAAAATTCATGTGTGCATTCCACACAGCTTAAGAAGTGAAATAGAACAGCACAGATGCAGATGGAGTCTCCCATTTCTTCTCCTATGAATATATCCACTCTTTCCCCCACCCCACCTACTCAGTGGTAACTACAACAAAATATACTCCAAAAAAGTCCATTTGTGTTCTTTGGCACACAGCTCTATTATATTTGCCAACTTTCTTTTTATGTAACTGAATTGTGGTCAATAGAAAGTGAATAAAATGAAGTATATAACTTCTTGATCTGACCCACAAAACTTCTTGAACAACCCTTCAAGCTCTCTCCTTAGTTGGATTTATGGAGCGTTTTCTGAAGTTCTCAAGGAGGAGGGAAAATATTGGATCCCTGAATGACTGTGTGGAGCAGTTTCTCCACCACCAACTTTACCAGACTATGACTTGAGAAATAAACTTACATTGAATCACTGACTAATACAGTAGCTATTATCTCCATACAGTTATTTAGAATTTTGCCACATAAAAAGGAATCCCCAACCAGTACATAATTTGCTTATTTTCCAACTTAACATAAATCATAACAAATCATTGTGTTCTTTATCATCTTTTTTTTTTTGAGACAGAGCATCAAGCTGTGACTCTGGATAGAGTGCTGTGGCATCACAGCTCACAGCAACCTCCAATTCCTGGGCTCAAGCGAGTCTCTTGCCTCCGCCTCAAGTAGCTGGGACTACAGGCGCCTGCCACAATGCCCGGCCATTTTTTGGTTGCAGCTGTCATTGTTGTTTGGTGGGCCCCAGGCTGGATTCGAACCGGCCAGCTTAGGTGTACGTGGCTGGTGCCTTAGCCTGTTGAGCCACAGGTGCCGAGCCCTTTATCATCTTTTTTTAAGTCACCATTGCTTGTGAGATAGACCCATGTTAGTGTTTTTATCTCTAGTTGATTTTCACTGCGGTAAAATTCTCTATATTAATATTTTACAATATGTATATATACTCTTTTGTTACTAGCTATTTGAATTGTTTCAAATTTCTTGCTATTTATAAACAATGCTGCTATGAACATTCTTATATCCATTCCCTTGTTTATCTATACAGACAAAGGATACATACCTAGAATGTGTGTATATACATTTTTGATGTGGTTTCATACAACAAAGGCCAATTTACTCTGCATCTGACAATTAAGTTTGCAAACCCATCCTAGAAAAGGGATACCTCATTGCTGAATATCACTATATTCCCCTTCAAATCTCTCCCCTTGGGAAGCTATACACCAACACCACTACCTACCATACACGTCGAAACAAGTTTGGAACTATTTTTATTGGAATGGCCATCAAAGCCATCGTTATATTACTCTTGGTGTCCTGAATGTCATCAAAATGTCTTTCTTAATATTTCCTTTATGTTTAAGTAAAAAGAAAAATCATTGGGGACCAGATAAGGTAAGTAGGGAAGGTGTTCCAGTATAGTTGTTTGTTTACTGGCTAAAAACTTCCTTACAGACAGTGCCAGGTGAGCTGGTGCATTGTTGTGATGAAAGAGCTGTGAGTTGTTGGCCAAGATTTTCAGTTAAGATTTTTCTGTTACTCTATCAATATTTACATGGTCTGCTATGCTTCTAATAGTCAGCTGATGATTTGATACACAATTTGACAAATTTGTTAATGTTTTTATCTGTTCTGCCAATTATTGGCTGTCCTGACCTCTCTTCCTCTGTGATATTTTCTCTCTCCACAGAAAAATGTTTAATCCATTTGTACACTGCCATTTTCTTTATGGAATTATCACCATAAACTTGGAATAACAGGTGCCTGATTTTACTTCCATTCTACCCAAGTTTAATATAAAAGTTATAAAAGTTTGTTTGTTGCTCTAATTCAAACCCCTACATTCTCCTGAGGACACACAAAAATGGACAACAGTAATGAATGCCACTCAGCAAGACACTGACATTTGTTGATGCAGACACAACTGTAAGACATTGATACATTCAGGTTATGAAACCTACTGAGTTGTTTGTACAGTACTGCCAAGGCAAGTGCATGGTGGCCAGATCACAAACACAATAGCAAATCTTTAATACCTAAGATACATTGTAAATTGGCTTTTGCTGAGTGAAACCATCTCAAAGATTAGTGACTTCACAGAACAATCATTTATTTAGTTCATCATTCTGTGGGATGGCCCTTTAGGTTTAGTTCAGTTTCTGCAGGCTCAAGCTGGACTTTTCATGCATTTGTGATCCCTCCATCTGAGGACTAGGTGGTCTAAGATACCTGAGCTGGGAATTGTTCATCTCTGTTCTACAGAAGTATCTCTGTTATCTGCCAGTAGCCTGGCCCAGGGATTATACTCAGGATGGCAGGTTCCCACCAGCAGCAAGAACAGAAACTATAAGGTCTCTTGAGGCCCAGGCTCAGAACTGGCACAATACTACTTCAAGTCACCAGACCAGCTCAGGATTACTGAGTGGGAGGGTAAACTCCACCTGCTGATGGGAGGATCTGAAAAGCATTGCGCTAATTTTTGCACTATATCTCACCTATGGGTTTGCACTATATCACACAATTTTGGGTTTGTAGATTATGCATATGTTCAATCTTACTATGTTTGGCAGAATTGTTTTTCAAAAGGGGTTGCATATCTTCTTGCACAAAAAGCAGTGTTGAATGTAGTTGGAGACTGGTTAAGAGCAAGAACTCTAGAGTACCATAGCCTGGATTGAATAACAACAGTGCCAGCTACAATTGTAACCTGCAAGCAATAAGTTTTTTCTTCACATCTCTATCCCTTGATTTTCTCACGTGTGAAGGTTCTTGGTTTCAAGACCCTATTCAATTTAGCCATACAAGGACTTTATTGGAAAGCTATCAATTAGATGTCATAATCAATTAGAAGGCTGAAGAACAAGGCTTGACATGTGGGTAAACAACAATGTGGGGTAAGTTTGGCAGTAAAGTAACCAGCCAAGGCCAGCTCTTGAGAGAAGAGGATGCCCAGGCAATGATCAGTGCCATGGAGTCCAGAATCCTGTGTAACATTATTCCATCCTTTGAAGTAGCCTCTTCAGAAACAACCCCTTTTATTCAATTGCCTCTATCAACTGTTGTGATACTCTACTTGATTGTCACTCTTAATTCTCTATTTTCTTTTTTTTAATTTTTACATATGCATGTGTTTATTAGGTTTCCTCTTTTTGCCTTCACAGAATTAAAAGGCTTAAAATTTAATAACAATAACAATGTTTAAGATAAGGACTAGAAACAAAAACCTCATAAAGAATGAACAAAAATAAATACATTCAGAAAAGAAAACAGATGATTACTGCATCGAAATATTAAGCAACATTAATAATAATAATGCAAAGAAAGTAATGTTCACATTGTCAACTAAGAGTATGTCTATTATAGAATGCTTTAACTCTGAGGCTCGGTATGAAGTCATCAGTTAACTTATTTCTTTTTTCCAAAGTCACAAAAAAATAGACAACTAATATTATATAAATAAAAGTAAAAGATAGTTTCAAAACACAGATCATGCCAAATCTTATAGACAATAGAAAAAGAAGAAATATTTCAAAATCATTCTACTTGATCTGGATACACCTGATATTAAATTGGAGAAAATATATTGTTATATTGGGAAATTACAAACATATTTCACTTATAAATGAGGATGCAATATCCTAAACAACATATTGACAAGTTGAATTAAAAATTAATGTTTAAGTACTGTACTTTGGTCAAAATTGAATCCAATTTATGTGAGAATTAGTCACTATTTTCTTTCCCTTTTTTTGTTTTCTTTCCCTCACCCCCTCCCTCCTTCTCTCTCTGTCTGCACTCTCCTTCCCCCATGCCCCATTGTGTCATTAATTGTCATTTATTGTCCTCATATCAAAGTTGAATACATAGGATTCATGCTTCTCCATTCCTGTGATGTTTCACTAAGAATAATGTCTTCCACCTCCATCCACGTTAGTACAAGCGAAGCAAAATCTCCATTTTTTTTGGCTGAGTGATATTCCATGGTATACATATACCATAGCTTACCAATCCATTCCTGGGTTGAAGGACATTTAAGCTGTTTCCACATTTTAGCAATTGTAAATTGGGCTGCGATAAACAGCCTAGTATAAGTGTCTTTATAATAAAAGGTTTTTTTTTCCTTCTGGATAGATGCTCAGTAATGGGATTGCAGGAACAAATGCGAGGTCTAGGTTGAGTTATTTGAGCTTTCTCCACACTTCCTTTCAAAAAGGTTGTATTAGTTCACAGTCCCACCAACAGTGTAAAAGTGTTCCTTTCTCTCCACATCTTCACCAGCATCTGCAATTTTGAGATTTTGTGATATAGGCCATTCCTGCCGGAGTTAGATGACATCTCAGGGTGGTTTTAAATTGCATTTCTCTAATAATTATGGATGATGAGCATTTTTTCAAGTGTTTACTGGCCATTTGTCTGTCATCTTTAGAGAAGATTCCATTTATCTCTCTTCCCCATTGATGTATGAGATTGTTGGTTTTTTTCTTGTAGATTAACTGAAATTCTGTATAGATCCTGGTTATTACACTTTTGTCTGATTCAAAATGTGCAAATATCTTTTCCCTTTGGGTAGGTTGTCTATTTGCTTTGGTTCTTGTCTCCTTGGCTGTACAGAGCTTTTCAGTTTAATTAAGTCTCATTTGTTTATTGTTGCAGTCGTTGCTATTGTCATGGCAGTCTTCCTCATAAAGTCTTTCCCCAAGCCAATATCTTCCAGTGTTTTTCCAATTCTTTCTTTGAGAATTTTTAATGTCTCATACCTTAAATTTAAGTCCTTTATCCATCTTGAATCAATTTTTGTGAGTGGAGAAAGGTGTTCATCCAGTTTCAGTCTTTTACATGTGGATATCCAATTCTCCCAACACCATTTATTGAATAGGGAGTCTTTTCCCCAGTGAACACTCTTGTTTGGTTTATAGAAGATTAGATAGCTGTAAGTTATTGGTTTCATTTCTAGGTTTTCTATATGATTCCAAGTATCTATGTCTCTATTTTTGTGACAGTACCATGCTGTCTTGACCACTATGGCTTTGTAATACAGCCTAAAATCTGGTATGGTGATACCCTTGGCTTTGTTTTTATTACTAAGAACTGCCTTAGCTAAACAGGGTTTTTTCTGCTTCCATACAAAGTGCAGAACCATTTTTTTCCAGGTCTTGAAAGTAGGATGTTTGTATTTTAACAAGGATGGAGTTGAATCGGTAAATTACTCTGGGAAGTATAGATATTTTATCAATGTTGATTCTTCCCAGCCATGAGCATGGTATGTCAATTTTTCAGGCAAACGGAACTCAGAAGAAAAGAGGAGTTATAATCTTATTCTTAGATACATGTGTATTTAAAGCAACTAAAGTCAAAAAAGATAATGATGGTCACTTAATATTGATTAAGGGAAAAGTACAACAAGAAGACATTTCAATTTTAAATATTTATGCACCCAATTTAAATCCTTCCAGATTCTTGAAACATACCTTGCTTAGTCTGAGCAATACGATATCCTATAACACCATAATAACAGGGAACTTTAATACTCCCCTCTCAGAGATGGACAGATCCTATAAACAGAAATTAAATAAAGATATTAGGTATTTAAATTAGACTTTAGAACATCTGTGCTTGATAGATGTATATGGAACACTCCATCCCAACGATATGGAATATACATTCTTCTCATTGTTCAATGGAACATTCTCCAAAATTGATAATATCCTAGGACACAAAACAAACCTCAAAAAAATAAAAATAATTGAAATTCTATCTTGCATCTTTTCAGACCACAAGGCACTAAAAGTGAAATGCAACTCCAACAAGAATGATCAACCTCACACAAAGGCATGAAAGTTAAACAACCTTATGCTGAATGACACTTGGGTTCAGGAAGAAACTATGTACTGTCCTATATTTTCTGGTTGTTTACTTTGCTGAAGGTCCATTGTGATGGTCAATGTGTATGACAGGTTGAAATGTTTCCTGTAAAACTGGTCTTGTTTTTAACAAATTTCTTCAATGTTTGCATATCAATAAAAGATTTGATTTCTCCATCAATTTTGAAGCTTAGCTTGGTGGGGTATATAGAATTCTGGGCTGGAAATTTTTCTGTTTAAGTAGGTTAAAGACAGATGACTATTGTCTTTTGGCTTGAAAAGTTTCATTAGAGAAGTCCGTGGTCACCCTGATAGGTTTGCCCCTGTAGGTCAGTTGGTGCTTACTCCTGGCAGCTTGCAAGATCTTTTCTTTTGTCTTGACTTTAGGTAAATTCATCACAATGTGCCTTGGAGAAGTTCTATTTGAGTTGAGGAGACCAGAGAACCAATATCCCTCCGAAAGGACTATGTCAGAATCTTTGGTGATATTTGGGAAATTTTCATTTATAATATTCTCTAGAATGACTTCCATTCCTCTGGGGTATTCTTCTTCCCCTTTAGGGATACCTATAACTTGTATGCTTGAATGCTTCGTAAAGTTTCATAATTGTGTCAGTGAATGTTCTGCTTCTCTCTCTTCTTTTCGGTCTCTTTAACTTTCTGAGTTATCTCAAGAGCTTTATCCTCTACCTCTGAGATTCTTTCTTCTGAATGATCTAATCTGTTTTTGATACTTTCTCTTGCATCCTTAAGTTCCCTAATTGACTGCTCCAGTTCCTTCAGCTCTGCTATATCCTTTTTATATTCTTCATATCATTCATCTCTTATTTGATTCTGTTTTTGAACTTCCTTTTGGTTATTATCCACTTTCTCAGCAATTTCCTTCATTGTTTTCATTATCTGCATTTTTAATTCCCCCTCTGTCATTTCTAACATTTCTTTATAGGAGGAATCTTCTGCGTTAGCTATCTCACAATCCCTAGAAGGGGTTACTCTGGCCTGGGATTTCATGTTGCCAGGATTTTTCTGCTGATTCTTCCTCATAAGTGCTTTCTTGTATCTGTTTCCTTACCCTAATTATCCTTTCACTTCTTCTTGCTTGTTAACTTACTGTACCACTGGCCTAAAGTTTTAATGAGTCCTTCTGGTGTGAGACCAGAAGGATGAAAAGATTGAAGAGCAAGAAGGGAAAAAAAGATTTAAGGAAGAGAAAAAAAAGAGAGAGAGAAAGAAGAGGGGGTGAGTAAAAGGAAATATTGACAAAAAGAAGAGAGGCACTGAAAGAGAGAAACAGGACAAATATAGGTGTGTAGTAGGGCCCAACCTTAAAGACCCTCAACCTCCAGGAGTGCTGGCTTGGGTGATTCCTTTGGGATCAACAGCTCTTTGCCAGCCAGGTCAAACACAATACCCTGCCTCCACCAGGTAGAGAGGAAAGACAAAAATACTGTAAATCAAACCAAAACAAGCAAGCAAAAACCCTTATGGTATAAAATTGGGGGGGGGGGAATAATAGGGACAAAAAACACTAGCAAAAATAAAATTCTAATTGCTAAAGAAGGCAAAAATAGAAGATTGTATTTAAACTAGAATGGTAAAAAAAAGAAAAGAAAAAATGTCAAGGAAAAATGTTGAAATTAAAAAAATACAAAGAACAAAAAACAAAAACAAACCCCCCACAACTAAGAAACCAAACAGTATATTTATCTTGCTAAATATTGACCAGGCAACAGGTGATCTGAGGTATGAGATGTTACCACAATGTTGATACAGCTGTACGAGATGGGGACTGGAGGCCTCTTGCTGATTACGCAGACCCTGCAGACTTGGGATCCCAAATGACTCCCCAGCTCACTCAAAAGACACTCTAAGCCATGAACCTTGGCCAAGCAGAAGCTTTCCAGGGAAAGCACTTATCCCTAGGATCTCTCCTGGCGTGGCTGCCTGCTTATCCAGTGCACCAAGTCCAGTCTCCCCCTATGCCCCTAAGGGCCATGGCTGTCAGTCTGCCAAACACTCAGATCTCCGCACTTGCCCAGTGTCTCAACCCCGCCTTTGGGCAGCTCAGTCACTAGATTTCTTGCCCAAGGTCTCCCAGCCGATCCCAGCACTGCAACATGCTGGGATCATCATCGTCCATAATATCATTCAGGGGCAGCTGAATGATATTAGCTCCTTTCAGGCTCAGCGACTCAGTTTGGGGCCACAGACAATACCCAAAGTCATCCACACATCAGCCCAGATCTCCCAAGGGAGTTCAGTCAAGTTTCCAAGTCCAAGAAAACCAAACAGCCCCCAGGTAAGGCTTTTCCTGCTTGCAAACTAGCCATTGCTGTGGTTACAGCTGCAGGCAGCCTCCAACCGAACAAAAGCACCCACCACTTGCCAGTTTTCCACCACTTCTGTCCTCCTTGTGAAAGGGCCCGTGTGATGCCATTTGGTTAACGGACTCCATTTTGCAGGTTGCTGTGTAATTTGCGGTGTAAGTGTTAGTTTTGTAACTTTTGGTTCCTGGCACCAGCTCCCCTTGACCACCCCCACCCGCCCTTTCCTGCTCAGCGACCATCCACCCTTTCCTGGCACCGCAGAGGTATCCAATCAGCACGTAGAAAGGACACCTG
>CAUYRH010000476.1:0-20207 GCA_963574655.1 Perodicticus potto
ATAAATAAATAAATAAGCAAGCATGGCTAAAATGTATAGATCATCTGCTTTTTAATGTGCCATGAAATAAAACTCGTTTTATGTTTTTTAAACTGTAAGGTTGTAGAATATTTCTCTAAACCATTAACTCATAGAGCCATCAAGACCAAAGTTAAATATGCTGATATTTTCTGGTTACCTACTTTGCACAGTTCAGTTAAATAGATACTATACCAGCTACGTTTTCTAAAGTATTCATCTATCTCGAAAGCAACAATTTGCTGTAAGATCACATTTGCCTGAGACCCTGAGTGGAGAGACAGGGAAGAAGAGAAATGCATTCACATGTGGAGGCTCACGCTGAGTATAATCAATTCAGTACCGCAACCATATATTAGCATCAACTATGTTTGTTCTCAAACCATGTTGATGGCAGTTGTTAATGTGGCTTTATGAAATTTAATTAAAAATTAGATAAACTGATAGAAGATCAGTATAACAAAAAGAAGAGCTGTTATTTCTTTGAAAACTGTGCTTAGTATTTTGGCAAGCCTTGGTAAAAGTAAGTTCCCAAAAATATTTCTATTGAACCAAGTATGGGCAAGGCAAATGCAAAAGATTACAAAAATTATAAAAATTTAGTACAAATTATAAAAATTCCGTACAAAACTGAAACTTTTCCTTGAATAACTTTAAATTCGTGATCCATATGTAGAAAAAACCTACTCGAACTATGTAAACATGCCTACATATATATCAATAACATTGTTTATTATTCCATACTGTAATGACTGGCTGACCAATCAGCAGACATGTTGTGTTGTAAGAAAGCATTAGTTAATATAATAGACGAAACTCCAACTTCTTGGAAGTTTGGGGTTTGTTGAGATTACAATCCACTACTGACAACAGTCTCTGATAACTCTCTACTGATTGATTCAAGGATTAAGATTTGTTCCATCTTGCAACTCCACCAATGCACACAGCCTCAAAGACTAACTTCACACGTGGGAGGATTTTATGATCTGGAACTGGGGAAGACTCATCCATGCTCTGCTTTTCAGAATTCAGACACATGGCTATATCTTGCTTGAGTAAATCTGAGAAATGTCATCTACCTGTGTCCCTTCTCAGAACCCCAAGTACTTCTTCATATGATACATGTTGCATGGTAACTTCTGTTGTATGTATAAAAAGCTCCTCACCGGCCCCTGTAGGGGGTATGTCTGTGACTGAGACACCCTTTCTGCCCGTAGAACTCTTGGGTAGTAGTAAGTAGGGAGAACTTTTCATAAGCAAATGTTAATGCAAAACCAGATCCGTAGGTTCCATAATAGAAGGATAAAGAATATCTCACAGAGGAAGGACTTTCTGGAAGAGGCAATACTTGAGCAGAGGTTGAAGCAGAGGCAAAGACTATCCATCAGCAGAGATGGAAGGTACAGCATGAAAAGTAACATCACGACAGGAAGCTACAAAATGGGCAGAGATAAGACTCTAGGGTAGGTGCAGAGATAAAAATGTCAAAAAAGATATTTTGGGACCACCACATGACAGGCCTTAAGCACCCTATTTATAGTTCAAGAGTCATTTCAAAATCTGCAGCATGTAATTGAGATATAAAACAGTTTTCAGAACAAATAGAATTGAAAGAAATTCAGAATGAGACTACTATTGGGAAGCTGCTTGAATAATGTGGTGGGAGTGGAAACGAGAGAACAGTTAGGCCAAACATTTGAAAAAGTATGTTTGCAAAGATTGTGTTGGTGAGCAATCCAGAGATTCGGTATTTCACTGACAGAATGTTCTCAATTGTTAATCTTTGGGCATTATTTAATGAGTTCCAAGGGCACTGATAGCTAACAGTTGATCTGATTAACTAAGGGGCTGTGAAATTCTGCCCAGGCAGGAACTCTTTTGGGTTTGAACATGGTGTCTCTGGAAGCCTTCAACTTGAGAAGCACAGAGGAAGTGTCTTTGATCACCAATGACTACAGTTTTAAAAACCATTGCTGAACACAAATAATACAAGATAGACCACCACTTCCCCTCTTTTTAAAACTCCAACTAGAAGAATCCATGTTAAGTGTTTTCCCTTGACCATAATCATACGGTTCTAATCCGCATTTGACACTCCTTCCTACACTCACTCCGAAGATAATGTTCGTAATTATACAGGAAGATAAACAAATTTCAGAGAATTTGAAGGTATCATGAGTCCTTCTAATTCTGTTAGACTTCAATGGAAGGAAACGGTTATAATGAACTGGTTCCTAAGTGGAGCGTGTAAGTCTTTTCTGCACATTCAAGAATACTGTATTCATTATGTGAAAGGCACTCCTGAAATAGAGGTTTGAGGGCAACTTTTCCCATTTTTATAATGCAGGGGAAGTATTTAACTGTTTAAAGAGTAAAATAGCCTCTTGTACTCCCATTAGACCTTTTAGCAACAATTTACCAGATGGAAAACATCAAATAGTGCTGATAGAAGAGTATTTGAAGCCTGGTTTCCAGGTGTTTTGCCCTAGGAATATTTTTCATTAGCAACTGAGAATGTAGTCCTCCAAAGAGATAGCCTAACTCTTGGCAGGGTCAAAAGAAAAGAGCCTCATCATTTCCCTGAGAGAAGAAGTAACCAAGTTTAGATGACAACCTCGGGGCTACAATTAACATGTAACTTTCAGATCAATTGTTTACTTTAAATTATCCCAATTTCAACAAATTGTCTTCCACTTAGCATATTATGTTACATTTGATTGTGAAGTTTATATTGCCAATTGAAAATTAAGTACAGTAACAATTTAAATGAAAGTGTATTCATTATAATAACAATTTCATCTGATCATATGATTTCAAAAGGATATCAGTTATCGTGGGTAGTGTTTATATGCTCTTGAAATGCTTTGATCTAAGGTGTAACTTTCCTTTCAATAATGTATAAATTTCCCCAAATATTAAAAAGTGAATTACTGGGCATACTAAAAGTATCTGGGATTTACACTTCTTATTTATTTATTTTTGTTTTTAAATTAAATCATAGCTGTGTACATTAATGCAATTGTGGCATTCAATGTTCTGGTTTTATATACAATTTGAAATATTTTCATCCAACAGTTTAACATGGTCTTCACGGCATTTTCTTAGTTATTGCATTAAGACATTTGTATTCTACATTTAGTAAGTTTCACATGTACCCTTGTAAGATACACCATATTTCTTATTCATCAATGATAGTCAAAGAGTAAGGAGATTTTTAATTTAAAAAACGGAAAATAACTTAATGATTAGTTATCAGAAAATATGAGTTTTAGCTTAGTTTCCTCTCAGGTGTTGAAACTTGTCTGAATTTTTAGTTTTTATTATGATAATCACTCTATTCAACTCATCGAATTATTTTGAATACCAAATTATTCTATTTTTTGACCATAGAAAGAAAGTGTACAAACATGGAGTCTGGGTAGCATAGACCCTGTCTTTAAGAAAAATTTAAAACATTATCTTAGCACAGTGATACATGCCTATAGTCCCAGATACTCAGGGGTGTTGAGGTGGGAGGATCACTTGAGCCCAGGAATTCAAGGCTGCAATGAGAATGAGCTATGATCAGGCTACTTCACTTTAACTGGGATGATAGAACAAAAATTTTGTCTCCAGAAAAAATGACTGGGTCATTCCAGTATTCCAGTATTTTTGTGCCACAGTGTCCCAACTTTGCTGACATCATTCCCATGGCTTATTACATCTTTCTAATCACTCACAGCTCTGTGAAGAAACCTTTCTCAGACTAACAGTCTCTGCTTTTACCTCTTGGGAAAATGAACAGTTTCAGCATTTTAGTCAAGTAAAATATTAGAATATTAGGGTAGTAACTGGGATTTAAAAAATAATATAGATTTTACCCTATCATTATTTACTGCCCAAGGAATTTTTTTTTCCACATTGCAATTCTTAATAATATCACCCTACTCTACCTAAAATTATCTATTTATGTTCTTCAAATCTCTAGGCATTTGAGTTTGGAATTTCTTCAAATTTACCTCTTGAACTAGAATATGTGATTGAGGATTAGGCTGAAAATGTGTGATACTCAGGTATTCTTGTCAAAGTTAGTTACTTTGTTGAATTTAAATAAAACCACAACAAAATGAGTTTTTAATTTTTTGTGGAATAAAAATTACTTCCCACTGAATTTTAGATAGTGTGCAATGGGAGAGAAAGTTTGTTTTTTGATGATGCTTCATCACCCTTTCTTCTACTCTGCAGGACAAGACAGCCAAACCAAATAGTTACATTCTATGACTTATTTAAATAAGGCAGTGAAGTGAACCAAAGAACAATAGAAAATATGGTATAAAAATAACTCCCCAAATTAAGTTTGTTTGTATAATAACTGGGTAAGTGAGGTACATTGGGTACTTATGGGGATTTGATATGTAAAATCAGGCAAATTTCATATAGGCATGACTTAAACTGGCAAAAATATTTATTATTAATATAAAAGATTTCTCAATTAAAAGTTATAGGCATGCATTAAAATAAGACTATATAAACTATGTCAAGTGTCTTCAAAATCCTAAGGGATTTGATGATTCATGAATGAAAAGTATTAATTAGGATGAGTAGACATATATGTGAGTGTGTGTTTAATTTGTTTGGTTTGTTTTCCCGTCCTTTCTCAACTCCTTTAAGTGGGGAGATGCACTTTCTGATTTCTTTACAAGGGCAGGATTTTCATTCACCTGCATCTTTTCTTTCCCCCAAAAGGGAGGTCTAAAGTTTCCTGATATATATATAAAGGATTGAATATTTTAGCTACTCTTTTGTAACTTTTCCCTTGCTCATCAAATGGAATAATACTTCTATAATTCAGAAATGGTTACAGTAATGGCGACACTTCACAGTAAGAGCAAGTTCATTATCCATGGGAAATTTACAAATGATTGTTGTCTCTCCCACACTGCATACAACAAACCATAATTAATTTTTGGTCCTGCAAATTTAAGGTAATTGCCTACAGCTTAATAAATATCAGGAAGAGGATGAACTCAATGGCAGGAAATACAACATACAGTGAAATGTGTTCAATTATGGAGGAGAGTTCTAGAGGAAATGGTGGCATTATTGGAACTCAGAATAAGTGAAACCCAGCTAGACAAAGTGTTAAAAATAATCAGGAAGGATTTAATATTGCTGTAAAAAAGGAATGCTTCCCATGTCACTGATAGTTATTTAATTAGTAGACTACTGAGCTGAGACTTCAACAGTTTATTACCCACTCTTAAGTAAGTTAGGCAAATCTAGAGGTATGGAAAATTGGAGATATCATTCAGTCAATGAAATGATTTTCATCTTAGTAGAATTTATTTGCTTGTGAACATGTAGCAGATTCTGTAATAACTATAAGCTTCCCTCATTAGTTTAACAATGAGAATTAGTAGAAAAGTTTAGCAAATACTTGTTAAATTGAATCATAAAGATGTATATACTGCAACCTCATATTATGTTAGAGAAAGGATGTTTGACTTAGTAAAACACATTATTCATGGTGCAAAGCCTTAAAGAGATCTGTTTTCTTAAAATACAGTGAATAGATATATCTTTAAATAGGCAAAAATTCAGAGGAACATGGCAGGTTAGAAATGATGGGATGATAATTTAGATTTGACTATGGCAAGATTAACTAAGTGGCTATGGAGATTGGGTAACTTATAAGTGTTTCTCTTCTTCGTATCTCCATAAGAAACCTAGAACGTATCTCCACTAATACAGATTAAGAATGTCTGGATAAATTACCATTGTCTCTGTGGCTTGGGCATAACATAATTAGCTTTGCCAATGCAAAATATTTTATTAAGGGGAAAATGATTTTTTAAAAGTTATAGACGCAGCCACAAAGACAAATGAATTAAAGACTGAAACACTGGCAGTTCATAACAGCAATGTAGAAAAAAAATACTTATCTCTTTTTGTTACATGGAGTTTTCAAAATTCAGAGTTCTGTTTACATGACAGATACATGAAGGATGGTTTCAATTACGCTGACCCTCTTGCAGATGTTTGTACACCAGGTGTCCAGACCACAGAGTGGAAAATGCAATCTTTGTCTGCCTTCCATAAATACAGTACTGAGATCTGCTTGTCTTTTAAGTGCTTGATTGCTATTTAATTGCAAAGAGTTTTCTTTAAGCAGAGTAATCTAGCAATAACAACAACAAAAAGAAAACTATAAAGAACTCATTTAACAGCCTTGTTACTATCACATGAAACAAATGTGATATATCTGATTACTTCATATAACCAGATTTGTTAAGTCATTATACATCCATTATATAATTTATAAACACTACTCTAACGTATCTAATGAGAATATTTCTGTTAATCAATAAAAACTAAGTGAAACTATGACTGCAAGGTATCAATTTCCATTCTGATGGCATATTTGCATAAGGATTTTAAATCCATTGTGATGTGATAGAGTGTTAAAGCTAAAGTGGAAAAAAAAAAAAAGGAATTCAGATTTCAGCCCTGAAGTGTCCCAGCTAACAAAGTTCCTTACCCCTTTCTGAGCCCCTATTTATCCACCAGTAAAATGAGGCTACTAATTCCTACTCCAGTGGGCTGCTAAGAGAATTAACTGAGATAATTTGTATGACGAATCATCTTAGAATATGTTTATTGAATCTCACTTTAGAAAGTAATTCACTAGAAATGTGTCAGGAGGAGTTTTCTTTCTCTCATCTCAAAGGAGAGAATATCAAGTCGATTAAATGACATTTGTGAAAGACATTTCACATTTTAGACTATCTTTTATTTATGAGAGTGTGAATTTATCTTTAGTTACCTCCTCTTCTGATCTCCTTTAAGGGAATTATTCAGTCATCTATTTATTACAGGGAGAAGGTGAATATTTTTTAATATTTATATCACACTTCTAAAAGTCTTTCTCAATTTTTTTATTTTCTTATGCCCTTTTTTGAATATTTATAATTTCTTTCTCTTTCGCAATGAATATATTTGCCTTCATTTTATTAAGCATAATATAACAGCCTGGGGACTGGACCTGTTTCATAGCTATAAACAACAGTCTCAAGTACTATAATTTAGTCTTCAGTAAGTCCCTTGCTCTTACCTTTCTGTAAATAAGCCTGCCTTAGGTCTGTGGGTAATTAACAGGGCTCACAGATTTATAATACTAGATCTTTCTTGCCCTCTGTGTTATTTAACACAAGCCAGAATGTGACCCTACTTATCAGTCCAGATCCCAATTCTTTTACCTTTATCATTAATTCCCTTCTTGCCTTTATGGAAAATACATCCTTAAGATGGTGAATGAAAAAGTGTGAGATCCAAATGGTAGCATCACATTTGTCATTAAAACATTCTGCCATAATCTCCTTCACTTTTTACTTTGGTTGGAGGTTATAGTAATGTAGACATAACACTAACGCTGGTTTTTGTTCTTCATCATCCCACACTTATTTTATATGCTCTATGGTAAGGATTTGTTAGATGGGATGATAGAAAGGGAAAGAAGACCCATATTCTACAAGTGACAGTTTATTTTATAGTTTGGCAATAAATATAAAATATAGAAAATGAGATATGAGCAAATGGTGAGCATATTGCAAACTATTTTTAGAAATGAAGGAACAGTTAGAATTTTTAGTAGGGTTCTATTTTTCCTTATTCTATTAAGAATAAACATTTATTTTGAAGTTCATTAATTTACCTTTTTAAAATACATTTGTATTGAATCATAAATTAAAATGAACTTAACATTTCCAAAAAGATTTTGTTATTGAGATGTAAATATATTTTAAGTATAGCCTTATTTAATAGATTACTATCTCCATCCAAAGACCTGTTGCTCCGTTAACCAATTGTCCTTACCTGTGGTGTCAATTAAGTTGATAAGTATTAAAGAACTGATATAATCAGAATTTAGTTGAGTTCATCAATCACTGAAGGAGGAATTTTTATTATAGTTATAAAAAATATTTAATGAGCAGATATTTGTGCTTACTACTTTTAAACTTTATTATTATTTATGATTATTATTCCAATTTATAAGTTAGAGAACTGAGGCTCAAGTGTTTTGCTCAAAGTCAATTTTGTATGTCAATGGCTCCTTTTAATTACTTTTTGAGGGGGAACAAATGTCTCTTCCTCAAAATATTCTGATCATTTTTTCAAATACGGAAGCTTTCTATCCTTTTTCAAATTTGAAACCTACTAGCAACTCTTATTTGTTTAAGAATTTATTCTGACACTGAAAACTTATAATTACTGATAATCTTTTGATGAACTTACTCTTAGTGAATATTACTTAGTAATTAAGTTAAATTGATATGACGAGGGGAACAATGTGAAATAACTTATCCATATTTAGATCTGTCTCTTTTAAACAGCAGCATGACAGTACATAGCATGGATATATTATAATAAACTAAAACATTTTCTGCTGTTGAGTGTTTATGTTGTTTTGATTATTTCAAATAGCTTGTAATAAACCCCTCTATAGATGCCTTCTTTTACAGAAGTGAAATTGCTAGTTAAGAGGGGCTGGGTCAGTTCACTGCTCCTGGGTCCAGTGCATAATATCACCATGCAGGGTACACTTACGTGTAGAACATTGACTCAATCTATACAAAAACAAGGTATGTAAATGAAACATGTACCCCCTAATATTCCGAAATTTAAAAAAAGTTAATCAATACAAACAGCCAACATAAAAAAGTGGAATTTTAAAATTGCCCTTCAACTATTTTATTGACGATTTTACTTTTATCAACAGTATCTCTAAGACTCACTATTAGGAAAAAATGTAAGATTAAGAACAATGCATTTTGTAAATCACATGTATATTAAAAACATGTGCTATGTGAATGTGTAATATAATAGTTCGAATGATATACCCTAAATACTTACTCTAGGGAGGGAAATAAAACTGGGTAAAAGTGGAGGGGGAACTTTTTAATTTTATCTTTATTATTATTATTATTATTATTAAATCATAGCTGTGTACATTAATGCAATCATGGGGTACAATGTGCTGGTTTTATATACAATTTGAAATATTTTCATCAAACTGGTTAACATAGCCTTCATGGCATTTTCTTATTTATTGTGTTAAAACATTTATATTCTACTTTTAGTAAATTTCACATGTACCCTTGTAAGATGCATGGTAGGTGTGGTCGCACCAATTACCCTCCCTCCACCCATCCCCTCTCGTCAACTTTTTTATTTGAAATGAGTGTGCATTGTTTGAATCTTTTACAATGAAGATGAATTTATATACTGCCTTGTATTTTAAAAGTTAATATTAAAATATAGACTCACAGGTATTACTACAGTGGTATGAAAGTGAACATGGAAAAACAGCACATTTGAATTTCGCAGCTAGAGTGAGATAGTGTTCTGGTTTTTTGTTTGTTTTTTAATTTAATTTAATTTTTATTAGGTTATAAATACATAAATCATCTATACATCCATGCATTTGTGGGGTACAATGTGCTGATTTTATATACAATTTGTAATGCTTACATCAGACTGGTTAACATAGCCTTCACCTCACTTACTTAATTATTGTGTTAAGACATTTATACTGTACATTTATATCTAGGCACATTTTGTGGTCTGAGACTCCTCAATTGCACTAGCATATAAATGTGTTTTTTTAGGTAAAAATAGTAAAATAATAAAACAATCTAGGGCAATTAAATAATTTCCAGGGAAAATTATTTCTGTCTTTACCTCTGGGTAAGTATAGTCCTGAATCAACCAAATGAAGAATGTTACTCATGTTTTTTAAAATAACTATTTGCTGAAGACTTTAACCCACATGCTTTGCCTATGGTTAATTTTGGTAACATGTAAAAAGACAACTAACAAATCTTTAAGCTGTGTCCAGAAATAATGCTGATTGCCTTTTGAACTGACTATACGGTTTATTTTAGTTGCCTTCATTTTCCTAAATTCTGAAGTTCAAAGTTTAACTTGGAAGGTTTCCTAGGTTAGCTGTAGCCAAAGTCCAAGACATGGCTTATGTCTGTCAATAGTTGACCAAATAGATTTTTCCTCTGTTGACACTTTGTTCTTTTCATAACAGGTTGTGTATATAATATAGGCATGTTCTTTTCAATGGGTCCTACTTTTAAATGGAATTAAAAATCATGGGAAATTTTAAAAATCATTTAGATGTACCAGTGCCATCAAGAAAAGGTCATCTATGTAAGAAATCTCCCACCCAATCTGGAAGGACAGAGATGAGATTTGTTTTTCATGGTCAGGGATGGGTATATATTTTGGACAAGAAGTAGGTAGGAGAAGAAAAAAAGCATGGAACCACACATTGAGTACATGTAGCCACTGAAGCAGGTAAACAGGGCATGGCGAAAGGTAAGAATAAAGATAAGGTAGTAAAGCAGGGGTCAGATCTTGGAAAGCATGACAAACCGTGTCAAAGTCCATGCAGTAAAGATCTTTTAGAGGGTTTTCAGCAGAAGAGCAACCAAGCTGTATATTTTAGAAAGAAATCTTTGGCAGGAATGCAGAGGATGAATGCAGAATGCACAATAAGACACCCCAAAGAACTCGTTCTGGTGACACTGAGACAGGAAAGAAAGGCACATGGTGGGGATGGAGAAGAGAGGAATTGATTTAGGATATGTTGAGGAAGTAGTATGGACAAGCTAGATCAGTGAGAAAATTTGGGTGGTATTGAAAATGCAGTAATATAGGTTGATTCCCAAGCTAATAGTGGGAATCCTGAGCTCATGGGTGGACTGTCATATATTGTCCACCAACAGAAACAGGATGCGAGGGACTTTGGGAAAAAATGTAAGGAGTATTTACTATGTTTTGCTCAAAGTGTGTATGTGCCAGCCAGGTGGAGATGCAAGTATGAATTTCAACATGTGGGCCTTGAGTCAGAACACAAGACTGGATTAGAGACACTGATTTGTTGGTCCTCAGCCTTTAATAAGTAGAGTGTAAATGTCCCACAGAGCAAAACGTTGAGAAGAGGAAGAATCAAATTAGGAACAGTGACCTATAAAACTGTAGTATTTAAGAGGAGGAGGAGGCAGGAGAGGAGCTCATGGAAATACTCCGTGGGATGCCACAGTAAAGAGTTTACTGGGGGAGCTTGGAAGGCTCCACTCGGAAGAGGGATTCACAGGTTAGCGTTTTGTATTAATTGCAAAGATAGGAGAGACATAATGATTATTAATAATGTGTGGGGAAGTAACTGGTCGAGCAAGAGACTAAAACTATAGAAAGGTAGGAATTACTCCTGAGGCACAGATAGAGCGTCATGCAGCAGAAATGGAGAGAATTTGCCAACATTCTAATTATTAAGAAAATGGTGACTGACAAAGTAGAATTACGGTATTTGGAAAGACAGCCTGTTAACCATGATTTATATAACAAGTATCTCTAAACCCACATAGGCAAAATGGCCAGAGCAGCAGATGTTCCTCTCCAAGCTCTTTCTGCTCTCCCATATATAAATAAGTTCCTCCCTAGACACACCCTCACGTTGAATAGCACAGCAGTCTACTCGGTAGCTCTAAGCAAAAGCCCGAGTCTCCTTTGCGTAGACTCTGCTGCAGATATCTAAACTACCTATGATTTTGTCCATTTCTGATACTGCATTCTGATTAAACGTTGTCAGTATGTTATGCCTGGACTATAACAGAGACCTTGAAACATTGCTCCCTGCTTGTCTAGATCCACCTCGCTCTTTTCTGTCCTTCCCGTAGTGGCCACCATAATGTCATATAAAGGTAAATCAAGTCATGTACTCTCTAGTTCAAATTATTCAATAATAAACAACTCATAGTAAACACGTGGTAAATTATGACCATTGTCATCATTAGTAGAATTTTTCTTCCCCTTTCTCTTTTTCCTCTTTTCCTTCCTCGAACCATATATTAGCAAAGACATTATTTAAAAAGTGATCAGTCTATTCCAAAGAAATGATAACCAATAGGTTTTTGGAAAATATATTCAGCATCAATGTGACTTATTTCTGTCATAAACATTTGACACCTAGATGATGCTTTAGTTGAACTAAATGAGAGTCAAATAATGTTTCCATCAGTTGTGTTTTACTTGACTCCTGAATTTTCACTCATAAGCTAGGTAATATTTGGAAAAGACTATCTCTAACATTTTTTTCCTAACCAGATGGGCTACAATGTCACTGCAGGCACCATGTTTTTCAAGGATATAAATCAGAGTGAAATTTTTAAGTTAAACAAGTAGAATAAAAGTGCAACACACTGATATTTGATTTTGTTGAAAAGGTCAAATCTCATGACCCAGATTTATCTAATGGCAGTGATTTGGCGTAAGAGCATAACATAAGACAATAAAGTCTAAAGTTTTTCTTAGGAATGCATTAAATTTAACTCTGGAAGTACAATAACTTGAGAACACCTGTGAAAACTCATCTACCAGACAAAATTTACTCCAAATAGGATGAAGGTAGTCAGGCAATGGTTATAAATCTTGGTGGTGCAACTTAATATGATTGTCTATTGTCATAACTTTGAAAAGATAATTCGGATAGTATCTTCATATAATGGATTTGGTCACTAGAAGCAGAAGACACAGTTTTTAAGTTGAGAAATTTCTGACTAATGTCATATATAGTAAACTACATATATGTAATATATCTAATAATGTATGTATGTTAGGCTTTTTACTATTGTGATAACCACCATAAAATGTCTCTTGTGTCCTGAGTGTATGAGACTAAAGGAATGAAATACTTTTTAACTTACCTGTGATGTTGAAAAGACACAGAACTAGAAATTAAGGGGCACTAAGCAGATTTTGTTCCATCGATCACCAGCTATGTGACCATGGGTCGGCCACAGGGTTTATCTCCTCTTTACAATGGGAGGAATCATTCAATTCAGGTCTTCTTTGACAAGTCTATTCTATGATCTGACTCTTTTTGGTAAAATCATCCCTAATTCGGTATCCTCAATTCATATTTAGGGGGTTTATAGAGAATCCACACATTAGCTGCAGTAAAACAGAGGTATTTCTAAATGAATGGAGTTTATTTTCACATTCAGAGACTTTGGACTATCTGTCAGAAGGAAATCTATGTAGTAATCACTTTACACGTAGCAAATATTCCATATATCTTTCTGTTAGTTATTAGAAGTTTAATAATAAGGCAGAATTTTAATTTTAGACAGAACTTGGCAACTTAGCCTTATGTTTTGTTCATTCTTTTGGGCTCTTTGACTTCTAGATGTCAGTAGATATTTTCATAATGTAGAGAACATCTCAGTTGCTGCACGTGAAAGTCATTCTAAAATAATATAGTCACAGTCATTAAGATAGTGCAACTAAACAGGATTGTAGTTATTTATATCTGATTGGTAAGAGGTGTGAAAATAGATGAGTGAGAAAGGTATTTAAGTGGTCTAAATATTCAATCTTTCAGTTTAAACTGTGTCATTGTATTTTGCAAATGCGTACTACAAGAATAATACTAAACTCACTGCCAGATATGAAAGTTTAGTTAAGAACTAGTTTACAGGATGGATCTCAAGGTCTTTCTTTTGCTCTTCCACATGGAATCTATTGGCTCATTTGCACATGTGGAACTTTTAATCTCTGCAGCATGTTTTTATGCTTCACACTGAGCATAGAAATCGACACAGATTCAAACCTGTATGCAAATAAGACAGTTTTAAGACTATTAAATGGAAAAATATGTGTTTCTTTCAATGTTTGAAAGTTTTATCTTTGTGCAAAATATCTATTTACATGCCAAAGGTATTCGGTTATTCAGCTCAGCACTTCATGGGCCAAATTCACTTAAAAATATTCTTTAAAGACAGCATATTTGTTGGAAACCAGACTTCTAAGGCTCATAACACAACTGTATTCTGAAGTGTTGGTATTGTGGTTTAACTCTCATTCTATATTAATTATATAGATGGAAAAATATACTAAATACTCTTATGAACCAAAGATTATTAGAATTAAGCTTCATGAAGTCAGGTTCTTTATCTATCTTGTTTTGTACTGACTCCTCAGTCCCCAGTTAAATGCCAGGCTTCATAAACATGTTTTTCAAATAATGCTATTGAAAGAGGCAGGAATTAAAGCCTTGAGCCTTGCCATCTTATCACTGCTTCTAAACTAAGATCCTAGCTCAGGGGTGGGGTTCTTGTGGCTTTAAGGTCACATATGGCTTTTTAGGTCCTTAAATTCAGCCTTTTAACTGAATCCAAATTTTACAGAACAAATTATTGTACTTTTATTAATAAGTTTTAATCCATATTTTATATTTTTTATTTACTTAAAAAGTGAATATATTTAAAATACCAAATAATAAAATAAGTTTCAATAAAATAATCCTCCCAGATTGACTGGTACAATTAGAACATTACTAAGGCATAAGGACTAAATTGATGGCTGCAACACTCTTCATTTTGTTCTAACCTCTCCTACTTGACTGGTGCCACTACCTCATAAGGCTAGTTGGCAAGAGTTTATGCAGGTCGAGTACACCAGTCTTTTTCCGGCTTTTGACAAATGTGCACTGTGTCTCTGTTTGAAGTAAAATTTGAGAATAGTTGCACATCTTAATAGTATTTCTTAATTCCGTCTGACGATAGCCCATCATGTCAAAGACTAAAACAATGCTGAAAGAAATAAAACAGATTTTTGAGTGAGGATTGGAAATTGCAATATCATCTTGTTTCTGCTAAAGATAAGATGGTGTGCTTGCTGTGTGATTCTTCAATAGCACTATTAAAGAAATTCAATGCTCATCCATATTATAACATTTATAAGGACCACAGATTTTTTAAATAAGAGTAAGAGGTGTGAAAGGTTGTATTGCAGAAATTAAAAGGTGAAAAGCAAAAGCAAAGACAATTCTTTCAAGCAGAAATAAGACCTGGAAATAATTTCACTGAAGCAACTTATAAAGTAGAATATTCACTTGGGGAAAAAGTTAACCATTCAGTGATGTAAAGATTGTGAAAGAACGCATTGTCAAACTTGTATTATGCTTCGACAAAAATACCATTTCAAAGTACAAACAACCTGCCTCTTTTAAAAGAATCATAACTGATCGGCAGGATGAATTAGTCTTCAACTTAAAAGAACAACTTCATGCAATACTTCAAAAGGAAAATATATATTATTCAATCACTTTTGATGAATCAACTGATACTCTTGACTCAGGGCAGATTTTATATTTCATTCAGTACATAACAGAAGATATCCTTTGCTACAATGAATTACATGCCTTTGCCACTCTTCCCCAAGAGAGAACGTGGGGAATATATAGCCCCAACAACTTTCAAGGAAATGTCTTGAAGTTGGATTGAATTTGGTAAATTCGCTGAGTGCAGGTACAGATGGTGCACCTTCTGTAATAGGAAAACATGAAGGTTTATTGCACATATCATATTTTAAAAAGTATTAACAGACGTAGATGCTCGCATTTCTTTTCCTTGTATCTTACATCAGCAAAATCTCCATGCTCCAGCTACTATTTTAAGTGACACTGTGTAATAAGTTACAGTATTGTTAACTATATTCATGCAATAGGAAAATGCAATAGGGCATCCTCAGTTTTGTAACATGCTAAACTTGAAAGATTAAATATTCAATGTGGATTTGCCATATCATTCTAAAGCGTGTTGGCTATCTATCTCAGGGACAAATGTTAGCCAAAATTTTATCTCTGAGAGAATAGATGGTTGCATTTTATGAAGAAGAAAATCAGCAATGTGAATTATTGAAAGAAGATTTCTATAGGAATGGAACATTTCTGTGTCATATCACCTGAAATTAACTTAAATATTTCTTTGCAAGGTAACACTAAGTCTATTTATGATATGTGGGAAAAAATTCTAGCATTTAGAAAAAAGCTTTATTCAAACACTTTTTTCAAAAGAAAGGTCAGATGAGTATTTTTCCAAGGTAACAAAGGTCATTAAGGAGTATGATGAGGTGGTATATGTGAAGCATTTGAAGAATATTTGGCTGTGAATATTAGGCCTAATAACTGGAGAATACAATGAAAGGTTCACTGAATTTAAGAACCATCATACTCAAATTGCGTTTCAATCTCACCTAGTTTGATATCACCAAGGTTCCTAAGTAACTAGAGATGGAATTGATTGAGCTCTCAGTACATGACATTTTAAAGTCATTACTTGATGCTAAGAAAGAACCAAATGAAATATGCAAAAATGTAATAGAATGCCCATGCCTTTGGCAACATGCCTGAAAAATCTTTTCTTGCTTTTCAATCACTTATTGCTTCAAATCTAAATTCTCCTACCTATCCCAAATCAAGATTCCCTTAAGGTCACAAATAACTGGTACTCATAGATCCCGTAGAGGACCAACTAAAACTGTAGCCCTCCATTGCTGCAAGCAAATATTCAAATGCTTTCCAACAAAAAGACACAATTAAATCAATAAAAGATTAGTTAACTTTAAAATTAATAAATACTTTTCATTTTTTGAATTTATTAAGTACATATTAGTTAGATTTTTACAAAATAATGTACATTTTCAAGTATATCTCATTGAAGTTTCTTTAATGTAGCCTTATTTGATTAGAGCTAAATTAAAGCAGCTTCTTAACATGAAGAGATTTCTCACCCTGCCTTCACCAACCACATCTCTTCCTTGAGTCTTATTTTCTTCACATTTTAAAAGTAAGCATTTTTTGTTTGATGAGAGTTCTTCTGGTTTCCTAAAAGTAATTGACATTATTATATCTGAAATAGCCTGTAATCACTATCTTAAATATATCTACCAGGGGATATGACTGCTAACTTTACAAATTAGCTCACCTAGTATATGAACTCAAAATTTCAGGACATAGATTTCTTCTTATCAATCAGTCTGAAACGTTATAATGCAATTTTACTCCACAGAAATTTTGCGAAATAACTTTTAAAGTGAAAAAAGTGGTGGTGCTGTCTCTTGATTTTGTTTAGGGAAGCTTTGAGTCAGAATTCAGAGTGAATAATTTCTTTCAACTGCACAGTGTGGTTCCTGCAAGTCAGGGTTGGGTTTGAGGACAAGAAGGCTGGAGAGTAGCTCCTAGCACTAAAGATGACTTGGGAACAAATGCAAGACATCCTACTTCCTGAGCATAGACAATATTCATATTAAACGCAAATCAGAACTCTGAGCATATCCTTATGAAAGATCAGAACAGATAGGAGTCACAGATTACCTGGAATTAATTCATTAGAGAATATTATATAAAGTATATTTTATTGTTCCTCCCCATTCATTCACTTCACAGATCCTCAGGAATTCTACGGCGATAATTATCCAAAGAAAATCTCAAGCCTTCTAGCCAAATGGTAAGAAGAACTACTTTCTATACTATCATATTTGTTAATCAGAAATTAATACGATTTCCCGAATACTGAAATGAGAAACTCGAATTACTGTTCTATACTCATGTTTTTATTCTTTTATAAGAAAAATTGGAATTTCTTTTTACTTTATTTTTAAATTATTACCCTGAAATGCAAATATATGGAATGGAAACACAGGGACTATTTAACTACTTTTCTCTAAAATCTGGAAAAAATAAAATGTTTGGAAATATGCTACTAGCAAACACTATGTAAGAAAGGATTGTACATAGAAATATGCACATAAAGTTTTCTTTCCAGATATTTGTATATCATTTACTGCCCTATAGTAAAGTTATAAAAATAAAACTTGTGAGCGTCAGTAGATATATAATTAACTATGCTTTGAAATGGCTTCAAACTCAATACCCTGATACATTTGACGCCTTGTTAAACGAATCTAATTTTACCTTGGTGATCATCGTCATTTACAAGTTTATTTATTCAAGTTTTGGGGTAGAAGAGATGAAGCCATTATTCTTCTTGTTACAACTACATGGTGGGAACTGAGGACTATCTCCCTTAAAACTTGATATTTAAGTTTGTGACAATCATAGTGTCAGCCAGATGGATGCAAAGTCTGTTGAATATAAAGGAGATGTCTAAAATACAGCTAGCTCTACATACGTATGTATGAGCCCAAAACCTGAGCAATATGCTTTCCAATTGCTTTTGTTATATTTTTTCTTATTGCATATGGTATTATTAGAACATATATAATAAGAATTTAATATTTAATATTATTATATTAAATGCACTAAAATACAACAAAATAATTATATTATTACCTTCTAACATAACCAGTTGGTCGTATAAACTGGTGCACGTTTACAGTAAGGGAACCAACGACTTATTATAAGAATTTATGAAATGAGAGTGATGATAATGCAAAACACAGGCTTAACCCTCCTACCCGTCACTAACTCTGCAGCCTGTGATCCGGGCTCCATGACTTGCCCTGAGAGTGTGGGCTCACCCCTCACCCTCTCTTCGCTTACTTTTCATTGTAAAATTGAGTTGACAGTACATAATTAGCTGACGAGGTTGTATTGAGGATTAAAGAAGTTAATACAGTTAAATTGTTTAGAACGATGTCTATCACATAAGTGTTAGCTATCGAAAACTTATCTATTACAATGGAATTGGTATTTTACAAAGTCAGAAAAATACAAACATTTTATCATATGCTGACACCTCCTTTAGCTCTTTACTGGTTGTTATTTTCTTCAGCTGATTCTTTTGTGGTTCCATGCTGATAATCATATTATATGCAAATAAAAATAATTTTAGATACTATCACTATTTTCCTTTTTAGTACCACACACTTTTAAATTTCGAGTTCACTATTTATTGCCTTAGCTAAAGCTTTCAGTTTCATGTTACGTCACTGTGAATAACTTTGTTCTTTGTGGTTTCACAAGAAATGATGGTCATGATTGACACTGAGGTATTGTTCATGGTTTGTGTAAGTTTGATTTTTGTTTAGAAGTCATCTTATTCATAGCAAACAAAATTTGCTTATCAGAAATCATTTATATAATACACATACATATTAATCAATTAAGGCAGTGGTTTAGATTTTTCTCTTTATCAGCAAATGTGCGAATATTATGTTACCCTTGCATAGCTGAGAGCTTATTCTTTTATTACACACTTAACTCAATTCATTTTTTTATTTACTTGAAAAAGAAGAATTTCATACGGTATATAGTGTTTTTTTTATTGCTTGCCAGGTTTTTTCTTGTCTTAAAGAGATTATATTCACATTTGAAACTTCATAATATTTTCTATGGAGTTTAAAAATATAATTTCTTTAATTGGTAATTTAAAAAACACACTAGTAAAATAATTAAGGCACTAATTTATTTTGGAGGTGGTATCTAAAATTCAGGAAAAATAGTGTTTCAATTTGATTTTTGTAGGAATTCTTACAGACTTCATTTTCAATTTGACACTATCTAAAATATTGCCCATTTTGTTAAACTGTTTTATTATTAAGATATTGTAAACTACAGTCTTATTTGTAAAATTATTGTTGAATAAGTTTTGTAGACTCACATTATTTCTGAATTTAATGTATTTTTTTCCTGTTTTTCATTGATAATATATATCAGAAATTTGCCTATCTTATTATATTTTTCAAAAAGCCCAAACTGAAATTATCTAGTCATTTTTTGATTTTTTTTCTCTTTTCGAATTTATCAATACTACTGCATACCTGGTCTATTTGTCATTCCATTTTTTAAATTCTGAGATTTATTCTTATGAAAATGTGTATAAAGATATTTTGGATCATCTACAATAGAGTTTGGATAGGATTGATTTTTTTAATGTTTTGGGAATGTTCAAAACCAGCAGTAAACTTATGTCATATGCTAATCTGAGGACAGTTTTATCAATTTGGTATTTGTCATGTTAGTCAAATTTCCTCTGCTTATATTGTACCTATTGAACAGAAATGCATTTAGTTAGTGCACATTCCTACAATGTCCAAGTGATACATTTGGATTTCAACACTAAGCATAAAACTCTGAAGTATAAGCTGGCAAATCACAGGAGTAGGTGTTATGTAAGAGGGTGAGTCTTGGGGGTGTATGGAAGATCAATTAATGCAGGATATTGCTAAGGCCAGAGAGAAGACTTTTTTTTTTTTTTACATCACAACATTGTTTATTATGTGAATTTTTTACAATACAAACAAAAAATACAGAAATGCAATATATGAATACAGCTAAATGCAGAATGGTGACTTTTTTTTCTCTTCAAGAGGCCATGATTCCCATTTCTAGTAAAATA
>CAUYRH010000477.1:0-15126 GCA_963574655.1 Perodicticus potto
TAGCTGGGACTACAGGCGCCCACCACAACGCCCGGCCATTTTTTGGTTGCAGCCGTCATTGTTGTTTGGCGGGCCCAGGCTGGATTTGAACCTGTCAGCTCAGGTATACGTGGCTGGCGCCTTAGCCCGTTGAGCCACAGGCGCCGAGCCTGGCTTATTTTACTTAATAAAACGGCCCCCAAGCTCATCTATGTTGCCGCAAATGAGAAGATTTCCTTCTTCTTTATGGTTGAATATTATTCTTTGATGTATACCTCATTTTGTTTATCTGTTCATCTGCTAATGAATGTGTCAGTTGATTCCATAGCTTAGCTATGGTGAGCAGAGCTGCAATAAATGTGGCAGTGAAGCTGTCTCTTTGATACACTGACTTCCTTTCCTTTGCATATATACCTAGTAGTAGGAATCCTGAATCACATGGTAGTTATATTTTTATCTTTTGAGGAACTTCCATACTGTTTTTATAAAGGCTGTGCTGATTTACATTCCCATCAGCAGTGTGTAAGAGCTTCCTCTTCTCCATATCCTTGCTAGCATTTGCTGTTTTTTTTTAATTTTGGGGGCAGTTGCCATTCTAAATGGGGTGAGAGGCTATCTCCGTGTGGTTTTGATTTGCATTTCCCTAATGGTTTGCGTTGCTGAACAGTTTCTCATACATTTGTTGGATGTTTGTAAGTCTTCTTTTGAGAAATGTCTACTCAAATCATTTGCTCCTTTTAAAATGAGATTTTTTTCCCTTTTGCTGTTGAGTTCCTTTATTCTGGACATTCATCCCTTGTTAGATGAGTAGTTTGCAAATACGGTTTCCCATTCCACAGGTTGTCTCTTCACTCTGTTGATAGTCTCTGTTGCTGTCAGGGACCCACCCTTCTTTTAACTAGATGAGTTCCCAGCAGAATAACCAGCACCCCACATACCTGCCTTGTGCATTTTACTCGGCTGTAAAAAATAATGAAATGGTATCTTTTGCTGCATGTTGGATGAAACCGGACACCATTACCTAAGTGGAGTGTCTCAGGGATGGAAAAAACCAATACCATGTGTTCTCATGTGTAAGTGGAAGCCAAAGAAAGGTTTGGTCATAAAACGGTGTGACGGACATGGAAACTAAGAAGGGGGAGGATGGAAAAAGACCGAGGGATAAAAATCTACCTATTGGCTGCAGTGTACACTGTTGTGGGAACAAGTACTCATAACAGCCCTGACTTCAGCGTTATAGAATGCATTCATGTGAAAACAAATCTTTTGGCTCAGTGCCCGTACCTCAGTGCCTAAGGTGCCAGCCACATACACTGGGGCTCACAGGTTCAAACCTAGCCTGGGCCTGCTGAACAAAAATGACCCAGCTCCTTGGGAGGCTGAGGTAAGAGAATGGCTTAAGCCCAAGAGTTTGAGGTTACTGTGAGTTGGGATGCCACCCGAGAGCAACATAGTGAGACTCTGTCTCAAATAAATAAATAAATAAATACATAAATAAATAAATGAATAAATAAATAAAGGGCAGCACCTGTGGCTCAGTGAGTAGGGCACCGGCCCCATATACCAAGATTGGTGGGTTCAAACCCCATGCTGGCCAAACTGTAACAACAACAACAACAACAAAATAGCCAGGCATTGTGGCAGGCACCTGTAGTTCCACCTACTCCGGAGGCTGAAGCAAGAGAATTGCCTAAGCCCAGGAGTTAAAGGGTGCTATGAGCTATGACACCACAGCACTCTACAGAGGGCAATAAAGTGAGACTCTGTCTCAATTATATAAATAAAAAAAATCTTTTACTCCCTAAATTTTTTAAAATAAAAAAGATAGCTAGATAGAGATATTATGTTTAACATATTGATACTGACCAAAACTAGACATTTTTGTCTAATGGTCAAATTTTTATCTGCAATTTGTGAACTATGGCTAAGAATGGAACCCCACAGTATGAAGGATTTTATACTAACAGTCACATTTATATAAAATTATATTATCATATATCACAGTTTATATGTGCCTGGTTAAATAAATGATTATATTAAGTCCTCAATATCATTGATGGCTTCATAGAAACTCCATTTTAGTCTTGGCATCTGTAGCATAGTGGTTGTGCCAGCCACATACACTGAGGCTGGTGGGTTCGAACCTGGCCCAGGCCAGCTAGACAATGATGACAACTGCAACAACAACAACAACAAAATATAGCCGGCATTGTGGTGGGCGCTTGTAGTCCCAGCTACTTGGAAGACTGAGGCAAGAGAATTGCTTAAGTCCAAGAGGTTGAGCTGTGATGCCACAGCACTCTACCAAGGGTGAGACTCTGTCTAAAAAAAAAAAAAAAGAGAGAAAGAAACTCCATTTTAAGGAAAATGATGTATGACACTACCAATTTTACCATATGTTAGTTGATACAAATAAGAGCTAAGTTACTAATGCAGGACAAGGTGGCACCATGACCTGCTACCTCAGCCCTGGTGGTGTTGATGCGCGGCAGGAGGGACCAGCTTGCTCCAAGGGCCGGACACCTGTGGGGGAGACACTGACGCCTTGCTGTCTCCTCCCCATGCACTTCTGGCTGGTCAATATCATGGATGGCACCTTGCTGTGTCCTCCTGTGAGTTTCCAGGGCCTGAGAGTTCTGGCACCTTGCTGCTGATTGGACAACTGGCTGTAACTGATGAAGACCCACACTCTAAAAGTCAACATTGAGTTCTGGCAAAACACCCCCCTGCCACTATATAAACCCCTGAGCAGAGAGCCCAGGACAGACCCCAAAGAGGGAGCGGGACCTGTGTTCTCTCTGCCAGGACCTTTCATTTTTGTAGTTTTTGTATTTGTTTCTGTGAATAAATCCTGTCTTACCACTCATCTGTGGTCTTTCGATTTCACTAAGACCAAGAACTTGAAACTCCAGTATCATATTTGGCGAGCCAGCCAGGAGAGAAGACAAAGTTCCAGTATCGTATTTGGTGGCCCGTATGGGGATAGCAGAGGAAAGAAGACATCTGTGGTAAGTAATGGGACCGTTTAACTTTATCCTGTTTTTCTCTGTAGCTATCCTACTGGAGATTAATAAATTCAATGCCCACCAGCCTATAAATGTGCATAGTGTAGATGTTTACCTCCACGTCACGGGCAAGAGGCTGTTGGGGAGCAAACTTTCTAATTCCCCTTGGCTTCATAAAGGAGGCAAAGGGACTGTTTGAAGAGTTTTGAACCTATTCTCTCTTTATTACTTTTCCCTGGTTGAGAGCCAAGCAAGCAGGTAGCCCCCAGAGGCCCTGGGGTCCCCAGCGATGGTTCTGACCCCAGGACCTGGGAGGGACTTCGAAAACTTGTGCTCTCCCAGCTTTTACTATCTTCTCTTCTCTTCCATGATCTCAAATTTTTTCTATTTATCTCTGTAGCCCTCTTCTGGTTCTCTCCCTATCCTTGACGGTATTTATGCTTTCTTTGAATGTAGGTAAGAATTGTTTATATATTTAGTTAATTTTGTAAGGGTATTCTGGTATGTTTTTAGAAGTGTGTATTAGATGTTTTAAGGGGACTTTGAATGTTGTAGGTGGGTTGAGAGAGTTACTGCTTTTCATTGGCGTTTTTATGTCCCTAAAAAAGCAATGCTGACCATGTTAAAGAGAAGTCAGCCCCAAACAAGGGGCAAAATGACTCCTCTCCACAGTGTGTGTGGGCATCCGGAGGCCTGTGAAGGGAAGCCCGGGATGACTCCCCAAGGTAGGAAGAATCCTGAACCTTGGCTACCGCTCAATCTCTTAAAAATAAAGAAGAGCAATGAGAATGACCCTGGGTATTTGATTTCTTCTGGTGTGGGGAAGTTTAAGATAATTCTAGGTTTCTCTAGGACTTCTGCTAAGTGCAACTAACTGTGGTACAAAAAGTTTCAAAGTTGGGGGTACCTGTGGCTCAGTGAGTAAGGCACTGGCCCCATGTACCAAGGGTGGCAGGTTCAAACCCGGCCCTGGCACAACTGTAAAAAACAAACAAACAAAATAAAAAACAAGTGGCTGGGACTACAGGTGCCCACCACAATGCATGGCTATTTAAAAAAAAAAAAAAACATTTCAAAATGTCTCTCAATCCTGATTTATAACTAAATTTCATTTTTGTTGCCTTGGTAAACTTTGGAAAAGAAAGAGGAGGTTGGAAAAACATAGCATTTAACACCAAGACCTGCTCATGCCAGAAGGCCTACTTTCCTTTTGGTTATGGGGAATTTAGAAAAGGCTTGTACAGATTCTATAGGGTTAAATGTGCAAATATCACACAGCCATTTTCTCCAGGATGGGGCTTATCCTCACTTTGACTGATACTCTGAGGCTAGTGGGGGGAAGGGGCCGAAAGGGACAGAATACATGCATCGGGTGGGACCAGGCTCCCTGATACCTGATTTCTCGGAGCTGTGCTGCTGGCACGTTACAAGCACTGGACAACCAGCGGGCACCAAGCGCTGCACTGGTAAGAGTGGCTAATTCCAGACAAGCGCAGGGGCTGAGGAGGCCACTCTCCTCAGGTACTCTTCCCCAGGCATTGGAGGGACGCTTCCTTTTTTTTGGTTGAAAGTCTTCTTTGGTTGGTCAGAGGACACTCTGATGACTCAGGAATACAGGGTGGGATTGATTAAGACGCTGGACATTTGTTCTTTCTCACATATGGATACCATATTCTCTCACCAAGAGAACGCTCTGCTAGGCTGTATTCTGGAGCACTGGGACAAGTTTGATCCCCAGATGCTGAAAAAAGAATGTATGGTTTTCTTCTGCACCCAGGCCTGGCCTCAGTATCAACTCTCCACTGGTGAACATTGGCCCCCAGAGGGTACTTGTAATTAAAACACCATTTTTCAGTTAGATACTTTTCGTAAACAGGAAGAAAAGTGGTCTGAGGTGCCCAATGTGGGAGCTTTCTTTTCCCTCAGGGACAACCCCCAACAGTATAAGACCTTGGAGAACATCAGAGATAGATTCTGCTCTCTTAGCTGCAGCAACTTCCCCAAATGGTCAGGGATTCTAGAGAGAGACGCCGTCACCACCTAGTTCAAACCCTCCATGCACTTCTGCCACACTTTCCTCCGTGTGTTCAGAAAACCCCAGGAGGGAGGCTGTCCCAAGAGTTTTTTCTGGTCCTACTGCGACCCCCACAAGGCAACCATATCCTTCTCCATGTCCCTTGGTTGAGACTGTGAGGGAAAGTGCGCAAGTATACGCTCCATTTTCTCTAGCAGATTTACAGCAAATTAAAGTTGATTTAGGAAAATTTTCTGATGACCCCTATAAGTACGTAGACTTGCTCCAAAGGGTTAGGACAAAGCTTTGACCTTTCTTGGAGAGATATAATGTTACTACTAGATCAAACTTTAATATTTAATGAAAAAACAAAGTCCTGGATGAAGCTAGGAAGTGGGGTGATTTGTGGTTCATGTCCAATACTGATGGCAGTATGTCTCCTGGGGAAAGGGACAGATACCCCACGGGAAGACAGGCAATTCCCCTTGAGGATCCAGACTGGGACCCTGAGAAAGAAGGTGACCATGGCATAAACATTTTCTAACATGTAACCTAGAAGGTTTACGACAGTCCGAGAAAAAGCCTGTGAATTATACTAAGTCATCTACTACTTGCCAGAAACAAAACAAGAGTCCCTCAACCTTTCTTGAGAGGCTTAGGGAGGCAATGAGAAAACTTGCCCAATTGACACCCGACTCCACAGAGGGTCAATTATTTTGAAAGACAAATTTAGGCGGCCCCAGACATTCAAAGAAAACTCCAGAAATTGGCTCTAGGCCCAGATCATAACCTGGAAAATCTTCTTAAAATGGCCACTATGGTCTTTTATAACCGAGACCAGGATAAAGAGGAAGAAAAAGAGAGAAGGGATCAAAAAAGAATGGCAGCTCTAGTAATGGCACTCCAACAAACGAGCACCTTTCAGGGGCAGGAGGAAGCCAGAGAAGCGAAGAACAAGTGCTTCCAATGTGGTCAGACGGGCCACTTTAGGAAGGACCGCCTGGGAACAGTGAACCCATCGGCACCTGAATTGGACTGACTAAGAGTGCCTGGGGCAAATTCTCATGGCTCTAGCTTGTGTCATCACCCCTCAAGAGCCCTGAGTTTGCCTCACAGCAGGAGACCAGGTAACAGAATTTCTTCTGGACACTAGAGCAACCTTTTCTGTACTCCTCTCTAGCCTTAATCTTTTATCGTCCAAATGTGTAACTATACCAGTTACCAAAATTTACGCTCAGCTTTTAAGCTGCAATTGGGATAACTGACTGTTCCCTCATACCTTCCCAATCATGTCTGAAAGTCCTGCTCACCTTTTGGGAAGAAACATACTAACTAAAACAGGAACAACCATTTGTATCCATTAGTACCTCACTACATTGTCACATTTGATACTAAACAGCTTTTTTCTCCTGGAAATATAGTCATGATCAAAAACTCTTCCCTCCAGAAGGTCCCTTTTCTGTTATCTTATCTTCTTCTAGAGGTGTTAAAGTTATGACAGTGGATTCCTAGATACATCATTCACGAGTAAAATCCTGGAACCCTCCATCTTCTATGGAAGCAGACCATGAAGAGAGCCAACCACAGTCCACGTACACTTGTGAGTCTAAGGAAAGTTTGAAGTTATTGTTTAGAAAACAGCAAGAAAGACAGTAATATAGTTTTCTTTTAGCATCACTGAATTAGTGCTTCTAATCTGACATTGTCCTACCTTTGCCTTTTAATATACAAATCAGATTTATATTTTCCAGAGATCTCATCAAGCCATACACAACAAAGATGGTTCTGGTCCAAGACCTGATTCTATCATGGACCCCTGGATTGCTCTCCCTCTGGAAAAACCCTAACTGCCCCTTCTATCATTGCCTGAGTAGGCAGGAAGCAGTTAGACGGAGTCTTCGCCCTTTTTCCCAATAGCAGTTAGAGTTTCCACGCGGAAAGGGAGAATTGATGCAGGGCAAGGTGGCACCATGACCTGCCACCTTAGCCCTGGTGGTGTTGACGCTGCTGCAGCTGGAGGAACCAGCTTGCTGGAAGGGCTGGACACCTGATGGGGAGACACTGGCGCCTTGATGTCTCCTCCCCATGCACTTCTGGCTGGTCAATTTCATGGATGGCGCCTTGCTGTCTCCTCATGTGAGTTTCCAGGGCCTGAGTGTTCTGGCACCTTGCTGCTGATTGGACAACTGTCTGTAACTGATGAAAACCCACACCCTAAAAATCAACACTGGGTTTCAGCAAAACAACCCCCTGCTACTATATAAACCCCTGAGCAGAATGCCTGATGACAGACCTTGAAGAGGGAGCAGGAGAGCTTGTTCCTCTCCTGGTTCTCTCTGCCAGGACCTTTGGTTTTTGTAAGGTTTTGTATTTGTTTCTGTGATTAAATCCTGTCTTACCACTGATCTGTGGTCCTGTGATTCATTCTTCGAAGCACCGAGACCAAGAACCTGAAACTCCAGTATCATACTACAGCATATTTGTAGCCGCAAAAACATCAACATTTTAAATAAAACCAAACCACTTCTAATATTAAATACTGAAATAAATGTGAGCTATACATGCATATAAGAGAGACTGATAAAATCAAGTATGGTAATTATTTATCTTCTTACTCCCGTTAGAATTGAAGGTGTTTAGAACCTATCTCAGCAGCCTGGACAGGCGGTAGAATGTACTCACAAAGACACCCTCCCTTGCTCCATCTTGGGACCATTTTAGATGTGCCAATGAATCTAATATGCACATCTTTGGTCTGAGGAAAGAAATCAGAGTACCCAAAGAAAATCCACACAGACGTGGGGAGAATATGCAAACTCCACATACACAGTGGTTCCAGCTAGGAATAGATTTCTTTTCTCATCAGCATTATAACCAAATGACATTGAATGAAACATTATTTTAGAACCTGCTGTATATTTCTTATATTATCTGAAATACTATATAGAGGATGTATTATCATGAATATATTTTAAATAATAAGGGGCTCATAATTTAACTCAGGAAAAACTATATTAGCTTGGGCTCTGAGACCAAGGGGAAGATGTAAGTGCTACATTCTCATCTAGTAATGCAATCTTTGGACCCCTGAGTAGAGAAACAGGGACTGTAGCAGGAAACCAACACAAAGTTGCATTATGAAGTATGTCATCATTAGTGTCAAATGCGAAGGCTCAGCTCACGTGAGCATCTTTATTTTATTTTATTTTTTTTTGAGACAGAGTCTCACTATGTTGCCCTTGGTGGAGTGCCGTGGTGTCACAGCTCACAGTAACCTCCAACTCTTGGGCTTAAGCAATTCTCTTGCCTCAGCCTCCCAAATAGCTGGGACTACAGGTGCCCACCACAATGCCCGGCTATTTTTGTAGTAGTTGTTGTTGTTGCAGTTGTCATTGTTGTCCAGCTGGTCTGGGCAGGGTTTGAACTGCCAGCCTCGGTATACATGGCTGGTGCCCTAGTCACTGAGCTACATGTGCTGAGCCAGGTGACCATCTTTAAAGAGGCTGTGTAATGAATGAATTCATCTTCCCAGGAAAGTGCGTTGGGAGGAGAAATGGAGAAGTAATGATCTTCTGGTCCTCTTCTGTTGGTCAAAGGTAGCAATGACTAAATTCATATGTCAACTTAAGTGGGCCACTGGTTGCCCAGACACCTGGTAAAACATTCTTTGAGGTGTGTCTGTGGGGAGTATTTCTAGAAGACATTAGCATTTGAATCGGAGACCCTGGATGGCAGATTACTTCCCAGTGTGGGTGAGTATCCTGCAAACTGTTGAATGCCTGAACATAATGCATTTGCTCTCTGCCTTGCATGACTGCTTGAATTGGACATCAGTCTTCTCCTGGCCTGGATGCTCCTGATTCTCGGATCTTCAGACAGGATTCGACCCTATCAGCTCTCTAGCCTTTGAGCTACATCACTGGCTGTAATACACGGGAAAAACAAGCTCAAGTGTTTTTCCTACTCTCTACTTACATACTCAGTATAACACGGTTGATACTAGATGTGTGGGGGGATTTCCTCCTACACCAAGCAAGCACTTCTCCAGCAGGTACCAGTGGGGTGTCCTCTAATTCAATTTAATTCTGAAATCAACTATCTGGAGATGGCATCAGATCTCATAGGTTGAAGGTCCAGTCCCATAAGACTATCCCCCATTTCAGATGCCAATTGCAAGCCCCAGGTTGTGGCCTGTGCTTCTAACTGACCAGCTATTGTCAGGGTTCTCATGACCGCCCACCTTTATATTTATTTCTAGAGTGGCCCTCAGAACTCAGGGAAACACTTGACTTAGGTTAGCTCATTTACTAGAAAGGATATTACAAGGAATACAGAAGACCAGCCAGGCAGACAAGATGCATAGGGTGAGGCCAGGGAGAAGGGGCCTGGGGCTTTCCTGCTCCCACGGTTGTGCTGCGCTCCCCGAATTTCTACATGTTTAGATGTCTGGAAGCTTTTCCAAACCCTGCTCTTTTGGGCTCTTATGGAGGCATCATTGCATAGGAATGAGTGACTACGTGAGTGAATGAAGACAAAAGATTATATTTTAGCAATTAATGAGGAAGTGTCTTGTTTTTAAAAGAAATTTGTGTTATGGAGTGTGCATTTGGAATAAAAATGTTGAAATATCTAGGGGCCTCCAGATACCAGACATCTCATTAGCATACACAAGATACTCTTCCCACTTCTGAGACCCCAAGGTTTTAGGAGCTGTACGCCAGAAAACAAGGAAGAAAGCCAAATGTATATTTCACTATTTCACACTGCCTTTCCTGGGTCTTTAGTTTATAGATGACGGATTTATGGAATATCTTAGCCTCCACAACCTCATGAGCTCTGATATTATCATAATAAATCCCTTCAGACACACACAGAGACAGGTACACACTGTTGGTTCTGTTTCTCTGGAGAACCCTAATACAAAGTTTCACCCCATGAAGGTTTAATTTTCCCACATTTCTGGCTTGTGTCTGTGTGACCACCAAGCAGTACTGTGGCATCTTATGCATCTTATGCTTTGTTATCAAAAGAGAATCCCAGGCTTGCGGGACAGGTACCGTTAGGCTGTATCTATGTCAAGTGGGTTGAGGCCACAGGGTATGGGACTGAAACGGCTGTGGGAAGAAATGCACAAAGGTCCAGAGACTGGTGGGCCAAGATCACTAAATCATTTTCATTACAACCCCCCCACCCCAATAGTTTGAAGTTCCTATTTTGCGGAGCAGCTTTTTAAAAAGAAAACAACAACAGACTTGGTCCCATAGCACAGTGGTTACCGTGCCAGCCACATACTCCAAGGCTGGTGGGTTCGAACCCGGCCCGGACCAGCTGAACAACAATGACAACTACAACAAAAAATAGCTGGGCGTTGTGGCAAGTGCCTGTAGTTCCAGCTACTTGGGAGGCTGAGGCAAGAGAGTCACCTAAGCCCAAGAATTTGAGGTTGCTGTGAGCTGTGACACTACAGCACTCTACCGAGGGCGACAAAGTGAGACACTATCTCAAAATAAATAAATAAATAAAAATTAAAAAAAAAGAAAACCACAATAAAAAAAACTACACATATGTTTACTGTATCTTTTAAAGACAAAAAAGTAGTATTTTAGCAATTAGTGAGAAAGTATCTTGTTTTTAAAAGAAATTTGTGTTATGGGGGTGTGTATTTTGAATACAAATGTTGAAAATTGTTTCCATATTGAGGTGAATGGGTTCCTTGAGCTTAGGAGTTCAAGACCCCCCTGAGCAAAAGGAAGATCTCATTTCTACTAAAAGTAAAAAACCTAGGTGGTGCCATGGCAGTGCCTATAGTCCCAGCAAGAAGATTGCTCAAACCCAAGAGTTCGAGGTTGCTGTGAGATACAATGATGCCATTGTACTCTTCCCAGGGCAACAGAGTGAGACTCTTATCCCCCTCCAAAAAATGGTTTCCATATTTAGGTGATATAGCTAAAAATGTTTCATTAGCGCTCCTATACATCCCCTTATGTGCATTCTTAAATGTTTTCTAATTTATTCTAAAACTTGCACAGAAAGAATTTAGTGTGTTTTAAATTTGTTTATTACATAAGAATATTATACCTTTTTATTAGCTTATAACAAAGCTGAATGATGTTAGGGTAAATTGAAATTTACTATATGAAAGTAGTTAAAACATTTGTATATTTGATAAATAGGATTGAAAAATGAATATCAGAATTTGATGGAGAATGATATATTTCTTTCTCTTGGACACAAATGCTTTTGTGAAATTTGTTTTTCAATTAAGAAAGTCATTAAAATCATGTATGAATGTAAAATAAACTTAGAATCAGACCTTTGAATCACTTGGTGACAAAGTTTAACTCAGGATTTCAAAAAACAAAGTATTTCCCATTGTAAAATGATTAATAACTTTCTAATGAGATCAAAAAAATTATGGTATTAATAACTAAAATAAAATGGTAGATTTAAAGATAATTTTATGTATATATTCTATCCTTTAAAAGTTTTTTAATAATAGATACATCACGCTCAGTGCCTATAGCTCAAGTGTCCAGGATGCTAGCTAGCCACATACACTAGAGCTGGCGAGTTCGAATCCAGCCCAGGCCTGCCAAACCGACAATAACAAATACAATCAAGAAATAGCTGGGCGTTGTGGTGGGCATCCATAGTCCCAGCTACTTGGGAGGCTGAGGCAAGAGAATCACTTAAGTCCAAGAGTTGGAGGTTGCTGTGAGCTGTAATGCCATGGCACTCTACCCAGGGCGACAGACAGCTTGAGGCTCTGTCTCAAAAAAAAAAATATTGTACACAGCTATGATTCAATAAAATAAATAAATAAATAAATAAATAAAAGATATATCTTTAGAATACTATATTTGTGATTTATAAATATTATGCTCAAAATCTCTGATTGATAAAAGTCTGTAATTTAAGAAATGAAGATACTTATTTTAGAGTTATTAAATAATAGTTCTGTCTTTTCCTTTTCAGAACCACACTCTATTGCCTGGAGGACAACACCCTTGTAACCGTAGCTGAGCAGGGACTCCATGTGCTCCCGTTGGGTTTTACCACCTACAACTTCTTAGTGGTTAATTCCTACCCACCTTCCTAATCATTTCTTCTCATTGATTTATGACTTTACCGACTCACTACCTTCCTCTATATCTTGATTCTTGTCACTGTGCGTAGTGATTCCAAGAATGACGTAGATGAGGGAACCTAAACTTCAGTCTCTCCACCCCTCTGCCTCCCCCTTCACACTTCCTCAGCTCCACCTTTGCCGCTTTTCCACACGAGCACTAGAACTTATCACCACTACGGAAAACACCTCCTACATTTTAAAGTATTCTACTTTATGACCATTACCTCCAGTTTGTCCAATTCACTTACCTCAGTCTTCCATTGCTGCAGGTCTTGAACCCCATTGTAACCTCCCCACTATTCCCCCCTCTGCTTGCCTGAAATTCAGCAGCTGAACATTGGTGGAAAAAATGAAGCTGACCTATAACACTTGACATTTACTAGCCGTTCAATATTGCCTGGCATTCTTATGTGTTTTCCTAGTAAATTTGCTTTTTACTCTCTCAGATGACTGTTTCAAACCTTCTCTTCACCCTTCACATCCCTTCCCTGGGCTTACCTGAGAAATAGAAGTCATCAAAGGTAAATTCCTTTATCTTTCTACACTAAGCCTAACCAAACAAAACCCATGTCCTGATTGTTAGAGTGAAGGAAATATGCCTGCCTCTCAAATGCAAATCCTTCCACTTTTTCCCGAATTTAATCCTCTCTTGCTTTTTCCCAGACTAGGAGTTCTCTCTCCTCTATCTAGCAGCAACACTGTCACTCTTTCTACTGCGCCATAACTATCAACATATCTAACACGTTCCTGTTTAGAAAAAGAAGTAAACACCTCCTCTGACCCCACATTTTCCCCTCATTAATCCTCTATTACTTTTCACCCTTCTACTAAATGTCTTGAGCATGTTATCAGCCCTCACTATCACACTTTCCTACTTCCAATTAATTCTTCGCCCCATTCTAATCTAGCTTCTGTTTCCACCTCCGCACTGAAACTCCCTTTGTCAAGGTCTCCCACAGTCTCTGCATTGCCGAACCTGACTCCTCTGTCCTTGCCTCACTTGACGCCTCGCTGGCGTTACTCACAGCGACACATGCCCTCCTTAAAACCGGGTGCTGTGACATCACTCTGCTGGCTCTCCTCGGACACTGTTGCTCCTTCTCTCTCTCTGTGCCAAGGCTGAGAGCTAGCCTTCTTTCAGTCCTGTCAGAGCTTCTCCAGCAAGTGATAATACTTTGTTTCACAAATGTAAGTACTTTGTACTGTGTATGCCCATGGCTTTCAAACTTAACTTCTTGCCCAATGTCCAAAAATGAGCTTTGGAGTTTCTTCACAAACCTAGCCTTTTGCTACTCTTCCTCATCTCAGTATATGGCACCATCATTCTCCCATTTTCTTAATTCACTCTCAGGTATCTGCTTTAATTCCTCTCTTTTAAAGTTCCCTACATTTATTTGTTCTTTCTTTCTTTCTTTCTTTATTTTTGAGACAGAGTCTCGCTTTGTCATCCCTGGTAGAGTGCCAGTGGTGTCACAGCTCACAGCAACTTCAAACTCTTGGGCTCAAGTGATTCTCTTGTCTCAGCCTCCCAAGTAGGTTGGACTACAAGTGCCCGCCACAATGTCCGGCTATTGTTAAAAACAAGGTCTTGCTGTGGTTCGACCTTGAACTCGTGAGCTTTTGAACTGCTGCTTTTGAACGCGTGAGCTCAGGCAATCCACCTGCCTCAGCCTCCCAGAGTACTAAGAGTATAGGTGTGAGCCTCTGAGCCTAGCCTTAAAGTTCCCTACATTTAATCTATCTAGCTCAGGTCTTTCTACAACCAAAATGTATCTCCAGATCTGCCACTTTCTTCCATCTACATACCATCATCCTAAATCAAGTCACCATAGTGTCTTCCTGTACTTTTTTTTTAATTTTTATTTTTTTGTAGAGACAGTCTCACTTTATCTCCCTCGGTAGAGTACCATGGCATCACGGCTCACAGCAACCTTAGAAATGTGTCCATACTTCCTATGCTGTCCTGTAAGACTGGATGACGTGGCTTCTCTATATCTACTCTGCCACCTTCCACCCCTTATGTTCTTCCTTGATTATTTTATGCCAATACAATAAAATTGTTTCTTTTCTGTTTTTCAAATTGCCCAAGTGCTTTCTGAAGCCGTGGCATTTGCACTTCCTGTTCTTTTTGCCTACAAAGTTCTTACAACATGCTTCAGCACTTTGCATAGCTAGTTCATTTTTAGCCTTCAGACCTCCGCTTAGGGGCCATCTCAGAAAGTTATTTGATTGCTCAAGGCATACTTGCATTGAACGCAATTATTCTTTAGAGCATGTCCCTCGGAAGTCCTTCTCACAGTCTCTATCTGGCTTATTTGTCGATGTTCCTTGTTTGGGACACATCACAGAATGTAAGTTCTATGTAGGTAGAAGTTACGTCTTATTATCCTACCGTTGTGATCTAGTACAATGTCTGGTACAAATACATTTTCAATAATAGGCCTGGAGTGGTGACTTACACCTGTAATCATAGGACTTTGGGAGGCAGAGGTGGGAGGATTGCTTGAGGCCGGGAGTTTGAGACCAGCCTGAACAACCCAGCAAGACCCTGTCTCTACAAAAAAGTAGAAAAATTAGGTAGGTGTGCTGGTGTGGCCCTGTAGTCCTCCTCCCGAGGCTGAGACATGAGGACCATCTGAGCCTAGGAGTCTGAAGTTGTTGTGAGCTATGATCATGCCACTGCATTCCATCTTGGGCAATAGAACGAGAATTTGTCCACCCTCCGTATTTTTTTTTTCAATATAATTATGAACAAATAAATGAAAGTTTATTTTTCCTCGGCTTGCTTTCTGCTTCATTATCTTAGCTTTCTTCTTACCACTTTCATTATTCACATTTCTTCATTTTACCTTCTTATAACCATTTTTAGTAGACATCTCAAGATGCTGTGACAAAATGCCATGACCTGGATAGCTTGAACAGAAAATTAATTTTCTTACAGTCTGGAAGCTAGAGAGTCCAACATCAAGATTTTATCTAATTTGGTGTCTGCTTGGTGA